>JAXIVD010002703.1:2500-55311 GCA_036785275.1 Cancer borealis
GTTGCGTAGTCCTCACTCGTCAGCATCAGGCGCGGCATCAGCGGCACGTTGTTCTTGCTCTCGCCGCACGCAGTCTCGCACCTCGTAGCGGTATACGCCACACGCAGGAATCTGTTGCCGTCGTTCCGTCCCAGGGCGTCACGTTGTACAGATGAACAGCCTCAGCAATGGAGCAGCGTTTCCTCGCGGCGATCACCTTCACTGTGCGGTGGTTCCTCTCCACAATGCCAAAACCAGACGGTGCGTATGCCGCTCTGAAGCGCAGCGACACACCCCAGCATGCTGCAAAGGCTGTGAATCGCCGTCCTCGGAAGACTGTGTCGTTGTCGCTAAGCAGTTCGACTGGCGCTCCTCGCTCGTAGAACACTTGTTCCAGGTGATCGACAACGTTGTCTGTGTCTGGCCGGTGCAACTGTCGCCACATGCAGAACCGAGATGGCCCGCTGTCGACGAGAGACAGGTAGGCGTGACCGAGATAATGCGTGATGTCTATAGCCAAGCTCCACTACGTTTCTGCCACACTCAACGACCCTCGCTGCCACTTCACAGGCGCCGGGTCAATCTTGCGGCACACTTCACACTGCCTCACAGCCTCTCGCGCCTCGGCCCGCGTCACTGCATGAGAGATTTCACGTCGTGCGAAGAAGAGTGTGCGTCGGATGCCAGGGTGGCCAGCGTGTATGTGGACGTCGGCGACACTCGTCACTGCGCCAATTGCTGCTGCGCTTGCTACTGGTGCTTCCTTGTCGCTCCACAGCCATTCTTCCGGGACTCGCGTGAGGGCGTCTGCGCGGTTTTCCTTGGACCGAACGAGCGTCACACACACGACTAACTCCAGCTCAGTCACCAGCTGGCGGATGACGTCGACACGACGGTGAATCAGCATCTCTCCGTGCGCCTTGGTGCGAAGCCGTGCACGACCACTCAGTGCATCATCAATCCAGCGGTGGACCGTTGCAGAGTCCGTCTGCAGCTCAATGGCCTGCATGCCCTATGCAATGGCCAGGTTGATGCCGCGAACTGCTGCATCCAGTTCAGCCATATTGATGTGAGAGCTCTCGTCCCGTCGCAGCCAGCATGCATCCTCGATGGCGTCTCCTTGTGGCGTCTCCACAATGACTCCGGCAGCGAGAGAGCTGGCGTCCGTCCACACTACTGCCCTGTCTTTGTGCACGCACCACAGACCACGACACGGATCTTCTTTGGCCAGCTGCGTCCCCACGCACACCATCTGCTTTCGCAGTGAGTCGTCCTCCACGACGTCGTCCCAGCCACGAGTTGCTGTGTTCACCCGTTGCTTCAGCCATGCTACAGCCGGCCGCAGCCATCCACCCACTGGTAAATGCGCGACCAACCGTCCGCACCACGCGAACACAGTGCGACGGGTCACTCGTGTTGGTGGTGAGTCGACTGGGTTGTCTCGTGTCCACTGCAGCTGCCCGTTCACTGGCTGCACACGCAGCCCCAGCAGTCGTGCTCCGTCAGCTGCACGGGCTGGCTGTTTACACTCCAGTCCGTAGGCAGCAAAATGCGCAGCGACCTGTTCCGCACTGACCAGGTCCTTTTTCACGAGCAAGTCATCAACGTATGGCAGAACTGCACTCTCGATCTTGGGGTCCTGCGCCAGGATAGTCTTAACGACTGCCTTCATGACCTGCGGAGTGATGTTAAGGCCGAACCCGAGGCGAGTCAGGCAGTACCGTTGGCCTCGCACCATCACTGTCTGAAACGGCCACAACTGCCGGTCAACATGCACCTGCAGGTAGGCCTTGCGGAGGTCGAGAATGGCCACGTTCACTCCATGACGGCGCCACTTGCGCAGCTGATCAGCACACACATCACTGTCGGCGGTGAAGGCAGTTACGTGGTCATTGAGCTCGCGGTAGTCGAGCATGGGCCGCACTTTACCGCTATTGTCCTGCCGCACTGCCATGAGTGGTACAAGCCCTCGTGGCGCCCCGTGCTGCTGCTCGTTGTAAGGCACCAGCCAGCCTTTCTCGATCCACGACTCCAGTTCCTGGCTGAACTCCTGACGCATGGACGGGGACACGTTGTATTGCGCCACAGTGTTGTATAGGCAGTCAGGCGCTGCTCCGTTCGTCCACTTCCAAGTCACAGTCCACGACCGATGGGCTGTGTTGAACCGCACCCTGAAGTCAGGTGCGTCCACCTCCAACGGTACCTGGGTCGCGGGTCCACACAGCCGCCGCTGCCCAGCGCCGCATAATTGGACGTCAGACGTAGACTTCACGACGACTCCACCAAGTGCCTCGATGCCTGCGATGCCAAGCACTACGTCCACGCCCAGGGGCGGCTCGCTCACCACGAGTGCTTGCAATTGGGCACACAGGCCGGTAGAAGTCTCCACAGTTACCTTACCGACTCCGGTGCACTGGAACGAGTCTCCACTGATGATAGTTATGGTGGTCGTCCGAGGTTGCCAGTCCGTGCAGCACGGAACATGTACAATGGTGTCTGTGCAGCCGGTGTCTATCAGAACCTGACACCACCGACCGTTGACAAGCAGCTGCACCACCGGCAGAGCGCCACTTACTGGTTTCCGGAAGAGGACGCTGGCGCCGACGCGTCCCCTCCGACGCCGTTTTCCGTCCGTGGGCAAGTTGCTGCAAGATGCCCCGGCTGTCCGCAGTCCCAGCACCAATGAAGGCGCCTCGTTCCCCTCAATTGTTGCTCGTGCAGCCTATCTCGCGATGGCGACGGCTTCCGGTCCTTTGGCGTCGCTGGATCGTGAGCCTGTGATGATACAGCCCCAGCGGCCACACGCTCGTCAGTAAGTACAGCGCGAGCCCGAGCCAGTACACTAGCCAGGTCGTGGTCTTCTGCCTTGCAGCCGGATCGGATGATCCGTCGAACGTCCTTTGGCAGTCCAGCCACAAATGCACACGCCAGGGCACGTTCAGGGATTCCCCCAAACAAGGCGGACAGCTGCCGGAGGTCAGCCAGGTAGACGTCGGCCGACTCACTCGGCCCAAGGCGGCGTGCACTGAATGCCTCGTACGCTGCGTACTGATCCAGGACGAATGCCGCATACAAGGTGCTGCGTACGGCTGTCGACGAGCAGCGGTCGGAGTCAGGCAGCTGGGACTACACAGCGAAAGCACCACCAGTGAGACGCAGCGGCAGGACAGACTCGAAGGCGACGCCCCGGAGCTTACACAACATCTTGGCCCTCGTCACCCATTCCACGACGTCCGCCGTACCATCGTACTCCGGAATTAGCTGCACGTCGAACGGTGTTGAAGCAGGTGGTGCCGCTGCTGCTGTGACATCAGACGGGCTTGTCTTTACCTCCGCGGTCTTGTCCATGGTGCCTAAATAGCTTGTGGCAATTAATGAAACATAGGTGCTCCGGTGTGCTTTATTGCTGCTAAACGTACAGAGGCAGCAGACGTCTGGGCGGCTTGCCAGTCAGACACAAAAAAGCTCCCCGACCCTCTCATCTACCCCTCACTTCACCTCTCTGCTGACGTCATCATAACAACTAACCATACAGTATAAATACCCAAACACCAAAACCATCGTTAACACACACACACACACACACACACACACACACACACACACCGGTAACAGTCGTAGTTAACATCCTCGTTATACTCGCGCCCACACCAACACACTCATACGCACATAGGTACATTACATCTATAATTTAATTTGACCTCATAATATTATCAGATTGTCTTCATTTACCGATATGTTGTAGGGAATATTATATTGTATATTCCACATCATTGGCCTGCCATATACACCAAATATTTTCTGAATTATTCATATATATGTGTTTTATGTGTTGAGTTACTCCTCTTTGCAAAAGGGTAAGGCACTTGGAAATATAGTATTCTTTGTTAACTCGAAGGGGTAACTTAATTATTTTACTATATAATTTCAATAACTAGGCTTCACACTCGTAAGAATTATTATTATTATCATTACTATAATTATTAACAATCGGTAATTATTGCATTTTGTTAGAAAATTACAAAAATATGGAAAAATTAGAAACTTAACATAAACGGCTCTCAAACAGCTCTCAAATGGCTCTCGAGAAAGATCCGGCTCTTCTCGTTCATCTGGAAGAGCCGGCTCTATGAACCGATTCGTTCACGACCGCCCATCACTAGTGTCAGAAGACGCCACCTTTCTCTTTGTTGCCAGATTTATTCCTAGAAGTCTCCTGCTTGATATTTTTGGTCCTTCTTAGTTTTTTTATTAGGACACTTATTCCACACCTTCGAGTGCAAAAACTCATTGGGATTTTGGGTAGTTCCCTTCACACAGCTCTTGGAATGAGTTGAGTCAATGGTCACCGCCAGCCACATACTCCCTCACACACACACACACACACACACACACACAGCAGAGAGAAGAGGGATGCCAAATGGAAAAATGTGGAAAAAGAAAATAACTTCTAACGTGATTTATGCGAATAATACCAGTGTCACCATCATACCACGTGGAGAGGCACGTGTGAGGCAGTGACGCAACACCGCGGGACATTTAAATTTTGTTCTGGTAAGGCTGGTTTTTAAATTTTGCGGAAAAAATTGTCTCCGTCTTACAGTTCAGACCCTTCCCCACACACTGAGCGAAAAATGTAATTTTCGTGTGTTTTAAAACTATTTGTCGAAAAATACACCCGGTCGATCCCCTTGAATCCTTCCTGAATGTGGTGCTCTATATATATATATATAGCTGGAATAGAGCATCCAGAATCTGTTCCATTAACACCATCTGAACCTCGCCTTGAAAAATGTCAGATTGCTGGTGTATCTGCTCCACAGCCACTGACTCACATCCTGCCAAGAACCTCCACACAATCCTTCTACCAATATCCTCATCAGTTCCTGTTTTCTGCTAGGTAAACAGGGGCTACAGTGTGAAAGGAGATAAACCCAAATTGTCTGCACCTCATCCAATATTCAAACTCTGGTTAGGTGGAGACAATTTGAGCTCAAGTGAGGAAAAATACTGCAGATCTTCACAATATCATTTCCATAGGTTTTATTTGCCTAATTGAAATGCACTAATACTGTGGCCAAGTGAAAGTAAAAAATGGAATAAGCTACCTGATTAGTTGATAGTTTTTACATCTGCATAATTACTATTTTTGTAATTTTACATACAT
The DNA here is from genome assembly GCA_036785275.1 of Cancer borealis. Lineage (NCBI taxonomy): Eukaryota > Metazoa > Arthropoda > Malacostraca > Decapoda > Cancridae > Cancer > Cancer borealis. Next base: position 7,647 of record JAXIVD010002703.1, read on the forward strand.
CTGCAGATACACTCTGTGCATGTACCAAAATCACAACCTTACCGCTCTTAATATACTACATCAGTTATGATTATTATTTCACAAATGTTACATCAGTAAAACAAATAACACATTCATTAATCAATTATATTCATATACAGGTATCTGTTTTCATTAATACTATAAAATTCTCTCATGCAGTGTTCATTCCCTTTGCATGATGATGTAGTGTGAACGTTGTAATTATTCATCAAGCAATAAGTGAAACTGACTTTCAGGAGAATCCAGTTACTGTGAGTGTGGATGTGGAGCCAACCTTCCTAGGGGTGGGACCTTACCATCTGGTGGTAGGCATGAACAACCGAGCATGGATCTACACCCTTGGGGAGGACTCTGCCATGCTGCTGCGAGACAGAGAGTACCTTGGCACCATCACCTCAATCAGGGTCAATGCTGACTATGCCTCTGTGCTCTATGAGGGGAAGATTCAGTTTCACTTGGTATGTAAATTAACGCAGACAGGTATATTGTTGCATTCATTCATGAATTTTTCATGGAATGTTAGGAGTAGAAGTGACAGGCAATAACTGTTCCTGTATGTTCTGGTGTACACTAATAATTAGTGCATTATAACTGAGATTAAGCACCGAGGTCAAGATTCATCATCATCATCCGTCATCTCCATCTGACCTCTGTTCATAGTGGACGTAGCTTGTCTGGTGGTTTCCTGACACTTAAGTACCCACATTGACTTCTAGACGATGCCATCTTTGCTATCCTTATGCTCTAAACATTATACACAACTCTTTTCACTTACAAAAGTGATACACCTTGTACAGATTATTAACTATTGTTAGTGTTGTTTATGTAGTCCTAAATACTTCCTCCTAGGTTCGTACATAATTGTTGCAATCTTACTAATTATTTGCTTGTTCTCTGTGGTGTTCTTCAATGAGTAATTACCATTCTCTCTCTCTGTATTTTGTATTTTGTTGCTAAAGGCAAACTTTCAACTTAATACTTGCTCAAAAATTTTACCTTGAAAATTTTATATCCAATCTATGGTACCTAGAACTCAGACACTACCTGACACATCTTCAGTATAATCTTCTTATCTGACTGACTCTCCCACTATTTCAGTCATTGACAGACCTCATTACTATCTCACTTGAAAGTATTAATCTGTTTGCCTGCTTCTGACATTTTTTTCACTAATTGCATTGTTAATCCTTTCTCCTTTTCTACAGTCAACCTACAATAAAGATGTCACCTAAATGCGACATATGTGATAAACATTTTGCAGAAAACATTTTTTCAGACTCGTCAGCGTGCCGTCTGTGTGTCTTGCAAAAGGAAGATGATGAACTTTAAAAAAAATCCATGTTTTACAGGAGTTTGTCACATCATCATATTAGTCCTGGCTCTGGGGGTGAGTTCGTGTCCATCTCAAATGTACGAAGTAACCTATGTTTTTATTGTTGTACATATCAAGTACTTCAAAAAAAGTTTGGGTGTCAAACCCAAATCCCTATACATTTTTCTACAGACCCCCCACAAAGTTTGGGCTTGACCCCCATGAAGTGAATCTTCGAAAATCTTATTTCATTGACAGTTTTGCCAATTCCCATCCAATTTCAACAATTAAAGTGTCTAATCCTATGTTTTGGAAGTCAAGGAATACAAATATCATAATTTTGATTTGATTTTCTTCATTATGGCGTCATAAATATGCAAATTATTTCTAAAATTATCTTAAAAATCGATAATTTTATTGGGTAAACATATATAAGATCGATTTAGTCGCTGCCAAAGACAGTGAAAAGGATGTTTTAGCATGTAGATTAATTAATTAAAGCTGTTTTGATTACATAAACCTTTTCATTATTTTAAACATACGAGTTTTTACACCCCTTTGACTTCTGACAATTACAGAACATCACACACTTTACCAGGGCTGCTTGACAGGAGCAGGTTACTCATGCGCATTTGCTACAATGGCAAACCAATGTCCAATGTGCCTTAAGAGTATTCCATGATGATGATGGTAAAAGATGCCCATCCTCAAGAGTTAATCCAAATTCTTCAGGATTAAGTTTTGTCATTGGAGCACCGTTGAGTCCATTAAGAACATGCATCGTGACGTAAGCATTAAGGAAAGCACGACGGATGTGAGGTTCAAGACCTTGACTAGTTGGAGGCAGATTCTGATGCGATGTTGATTTTGAAAAGTGATATAGTTCTCTTCTGAGATCTGTGAAATTGCTTGCGTTGCTCCCTGATTTTACAACATTCACCAAGTAGCATTCCGCATGCTGAATCTGGACGGGGCTAATTTCAGCCAAGGTGCCAAATCCTTGAAGGTGGATTTCCGCGTTGGACTTGAGGGCTGCTTTCTTGGTGCCAATTTTACTGGTGATGTCACATCCAGTTTGGCTATGTAGTGCTGGAAGGACCTTGCAAAGATCATTTTCCTGCCGATCGTGGAGAATATGTAGTGGTACAAAACGGGTAATGTTACCTCTTCCAGCTCGTACCCACAGTTCTTTGAGTCCTTTCTTACGAAATAATGGGACATAATATAGAAGTGCAACAATTACATCAGTATCATTGGATAGTACAACGCAGGTACTGTAACCTGCTCGGACACAGTCAAGTATGTGCATGGGTATGTGCAGATCTGCCTTCTTAAGTGTTGTCTGCAGGTGATCCATTCACTGTTCTGTGCCATTGTGAACTTTGACACATTGCCACTCATTAATGTCTGTACATAGTTGACTGAGCACGGTTGGGTGTCCTTGGCCTTCTGATGACTGACGACAGATCTGCCTGTAGACTAGAGTCTCCAGATGAAATTTGTTTTTGTTTGAAGGCCAGAATGTGGTCATATCTTTATGGATTGAAATTGTCAGTTCAACTGAACTCAGTTCCACTGGAGCTACACTTGCTCTCCGCAACCCTTCACTGTCCTTTACTGATGGAGTGTCATCATAGATATCAAAGATGTAATCATAACGTCCATAGGTATGGTATATGTCAGTCATCTCTGTGAATTTGGTAAGTAGAGCAGAGAAGTCTGAGAGACCAACAAGGGATACCCTGTGAACAGTAGCCATGACGTCATGTCTATCAGGAAGGCTGACCCAGGCTGGTGATGATAAGAATAATCCCCAGACTCCAGTTTCTCTTCAAGTGCACGAATGAGTTCACTTTTCTTAGGTTTCGTCATGAACTCTTCATCATCAAACAGCTTGGGGGAGGGAACATCATACTGCAAAATATCCTTGGCAACTAGACCTCGATCTTGAGCTATTTCGATTGATTTTTCATTCATATTTAGTTTTCAGATGACCTTTTTGGTAGTCTTCTTTGGCTTGTTTTTGACAGTGATCATGGTCTTCAGATTTTCCTTATGAATAGTATCACTCAGCTTGGAGGTTTTGCTGGTGAACCTTTCTGAGTAGAATGTCGCAAATTTCTTCTTGCCTCTCTCTGAGGCATTGAGTACATCATTCCTGATGTCTTAGGTCATGACCTCTTTTGTGACAAAGTTGTGGAAGACTGGTGGACACTGAGTTGAAAATGGTGACCCTCATTCTTCAATATATCGCATCATGGCTTGTAGGTGTCCTTCCTTTCTGTCTGTGGTGGATTGAGATGATTCGTGGTGGTGGCCTCAGATGTCCTCTCAAAGACACCAGCATATTCACGATGCACATTTTTCACTGACATCATCTCATGGTAGATGATAACCCATTGTGCAATGTATTGCTTCTGCTTAGCATGACCTATGACAGCATCGCTGCACTTTGATGATAGATTGATTGTCTGCTCCAGTTTTTGATCACTGCCAACTGCTGAAAATTGACCAGGTTTGTCCTTGATTTAGAAGGAATGGCCCTCAGAGAAGTTTCTGAAGATTGATGGATAGATGACGGATAGGTTCTTAGCATCTTCAAGGTACACTGAGCCCCAGCCAAGGTAGTTTGTTGAATCCCAAGCAGCAAATTCATAGAGTGCACGTTGCATTGCCTCGATGCAATTCCCAGGACCCCTCTCAATCTGCTTGCAACAGATCAAGTACAATCGCTTGGCGTTCCAGGAACTGATACCAAAATTTGAAGTTCTCATTTGAGGCAGATCGTCCATCGATAAAGGCGTTCATATCATCGACGAGTTTCTTGGATGATGTTTGGAACTGAGCCAAGAGTCTCTGGCTTTCTGATACATTTTCGGAGGCTGTACCTTTCTTCAGTTTGTCCAGTATTTCTAGTTCCTCAGAGTAATTTGAAACTCCCTTTTCATCAAAGAATTCCTTGTACAGCAGGCGTTGCATTGCTTCAGCTAGTAGTGGCCGCCATTTAGAATAGAGTTCTGGATAACTGTTGGTCCAAACATCCCAGTCTCAAGCCATACATGTTCTGTCCCACTTCCATCTAAACATTTTTTGCAGCATTTTAGAAGTGTCTTTGCTGTGCGGAAAGTCTCAAGACAGATCAAGAGACACTTAAATTCTTCTGGTCTCATGAGCTGTATTTCTTTTGCAATACAGTACACCTTCTCATCTGCATAAAAGGGCAGTTTGTCCTGGACCAATTGCGAGCAGATTGCTACGAGATTCTTCATTTATACCAAGTGACGGGATAAGGTAGAACAGGAAGAAATGCTATCTGTTTGAGAGGAACGTTTTCGGATGTCATTAGTCGCACTCCAAGACGGCATGGTCTGTATTTTACCTAGTTGTATTTACCTAGTTGTTGTTTACGGGAGGGAAGTAATCTCATGGTATCACGTCTCTGTATCCCTTATCTAGTTTCTTCTTAAAAGCATGCACAGTCCTAGCCTTCACAACTTCCTCGCTGAGCTCGTTCCATTTATTTACAACTCTATGAGGAAAACTATACTTCTTGATGTCCCTTCTACAGTTTTTCTTTTTCAACTTTAAGCCATGTTCTCTTGTACTCCGTGTATCCAAGGGTGAAAAGTCTTCTTTATCCACATCCTCCATACCATTCACCATTCTATAGACATTTGTCAAATCACCTCTTTCCTTTCTCTCCTCAAGTGTAGTGATTTCTAATCTTTTCAATCTCTCTTCATAGGTTGAGGTACCCATCTCAGGAGCCATCTTTGTAACTGCTCTCTGAACTCTTTCTACCCTTGCAATATTTTTCTTTTTATGGGGAGACCACACGACTGCCGCATATTCCAACCTCGGTCGTACCACAGAAGTCAAAATCTTCTTTATCATCTTTTCATCCAGATACGAAAAAGCCACTCTCACCCTCTTTAATAAATTCATCATCCCACCAGCAATTTTGTCAATATGTTTGTCTGGAGTCAAGTCCTCTGTAACAGTCATGCCCAAATCCACTTCTTCTTTTGATTTCTCCAGCCTGACACCATTCATCTCATAATCATCGCACTCTCTTTTTACTCTTACCAAACTCCATCACCTCACATTTACTCAAGTTAAATTCCATTTGCCATGATTTACTCCAACTATTGATCTTGTTTGAATCATTTTGCAGCATCATACAGTCGTTCACATTTTCAACTTTACTCATTAATTTTGCATCATCCACAAACAGGTTTATGTAACTATCAACTTCATCACTTAAGTCATTTATGTAAATCACAAACATTAATGGTCCCAACACAGATCCCTGTGGGACACCACTAGTTACCTTGTTACCCTGAGCCAAGATGAACACTGGCCACGTATTACTGTTCTCATTTCTCTATCATCCACTCTAGTAGTCTTCCTCCAATTCCTCTGTACTTTTCAATTTTCCATATCAATCTTCGATGTGGTACCTTATCAAAAGCCTTCTTTAAATCCAGGTATACACCGTCCACCGATCCATCTTCTTCTTGAATAACATCAATCACTCTTGAGTAAAAAGATAACAAATTTGTGGAACATGATCTCCCCTTTCTAAATCCAAACTGGCAATTAGTTAATACTTTATGCCTCTCCAAGTGCTCCATCCATCTCTCCTTAATCACTCTCTCACACATCTTTCCCACAACACTGGTCTATAGTTTAGCGGGTTTTCCTTACTTCCTCCTTTAAATATCGGTGTGATATTTGCCCTTTTCCAGTCCTTAGGCACTCTTCCCTGCGTCAATGATGTTACCATCACACTATGAATTTTCCCAGCCAATTGCTCACTACATTCCTTCAAAATCCAGTTTGATAAAACCATCTGGTCCCATTGATTTATTGACATCAAGCTCCTTCAGCATCTTAAGTATTTCCTCATTTGTAACAGAGACAGTGTTCATCGAGATCCCTCTGAAGACTTCCTCTACAGGCTTCAACTCTCTCTTCACAATGAGCACTGTTCTAAAGCATTTGTTCATCACCTCTGCCAGATCCTGAGCCTCTTCGTAAACTGCTTCTTCAACTGTCAGCTTTGTTATCCCTTCCTTATGTTTCATCTTCCCATTTATGTGTCTGTAAAACAGCTTGGGTTCATCTATATACTTATCTATTACATCTCTCATATTTTCTTCTCTCCATTCTTATTATCTCGACATATTTGTTCCCAGCTTTAATGTACTCGTCCCATCTGTTTTCAGTTATTCGTTTCCTCCATCTATTCCAAGCATTTATCTTGTCATTTCTTACACTTTTACATTTTGCATTGAACCATTCTTTCCCCTTTCTACCTTCTGATCCTCCTCTAGGTACAAATTTCTCCACTGCAATATTGTAAATCTTAAAAAATTAATTCCATTTCTCTTGAACATCCTCAGCCTGCTCAAAGTCCTTCCAGTTCACCTCAACAAAGAAGTCTTTTAATTTCTTAAAATCAGCTCTCCCATATATAAATCTCTTCACTTTATACTCCTCATTTATGATCTCATTCCCTCACCTCAAAATTTATCAGCACATGATCACTTTTTCCCAAGGGGCTTTCACATTGGAAGTTCTCAATACTCTCCATATACATTGTGAACACCAAATCAAGCCTAGATGGTGTATCATCTCCGCTAAATCTGGTATCACAGTCAACCCATTGTGTCAACAAGTTTTCCACCGCCCAATTTAGAAGTCTATTACTCCAAGAGTTTTCTCCTCTACTGGTAGTCATCGCCTCCCAGTTTACCTCCTTACAATTAAAATCACCAGTGACAATCACGTCATTACTGTCCTTCACAATTGTTTTGAGGCCCCGTAACACGTTGACTAACGTATCTTCATGCTCCTCTCTTTCCCAAGCATTCGTCTTTGGGGGCACATACACTCCTACATAGTTTACAGTTTTACCATTAGTACTTGACACAGTCACTTGTAAAATCTCTGACTTATCCTCACTCCTAATAACCTTTTCCACTCTAACACACTTTTTAGTCAAAATCATTACTCCTCCGCCTTTATTCCTTCTATTTCTCATCCACACATCATACTTTTCGTCACTAACATCAGGAATACCCCATTCACTTCTCCACTTAGTCTCTGTCAATATCACAATATCCGGTTTATTTCTATTCAGTAACTAATTTATTTTCTCTTTCGTTGACAGCAGTCCATTTACATTCGTATAACATACTTTATTTAATTCCTCATATATCTTTTCTTTATTATTCTCATATCCCTCACTTTCCAGTAAAACTGTTGCTTTTCCTCTTCTGTTCGCTGCTCGTTTTTTTGCTTAGCCTCGTTTATCAGTTCTTTTTGCTACAACCTCTCAGCTTCGTCCAGATCCCTGTTTATCCATACATTCTTATAGACCTCGTCATCAGACAATCTCCAAGATCCACTCAAAACTTCCTCTGCTTGTACCTGTGTTGCAAACTTGATCCTTATAGGTCTAGCCTTATTTATCATCCTCATATTTACCAATCCTGTGAAACTCTTCCACTTGCTGCATGACTCTGTTATCTTCACTAGTAACATTTTTCTGTATTTTACTTAGCGTGTTCCTTTCCTTTTCTTCTCTCTCCATTCTGTTTACAACCTTCTCTTCTTTCAGTCCAAAGACAACCACTTGTTTATACTTTTCAACTGTGTTTGTTTCTTACTAGTTTTTCTTCTTCCTTTGTTACTTTCACCACTTTCTGCCTCAGATTTTTTTGTTCTTCTTTCTTTTGCTCGTCGATAATTTTCATCAAAGATTCTCTCTCTTTATGGCATTCACTTATCCATTTGTTTCGCTGAACCTCCACACTCCTCACACTTTCCTTAATTTCCTCCTTTCCTTTCTGCACTAATTCCTCACTTTTCCTGATATGATCTTTCAGACTCTCGTTTTCCACCTTCAATTTCTCGTTATCATCTTGCATTTGAGTCATCTTAACTTCTATTGCTGTGAGCCTTTTCAATGCTTTAGCGTGATCTTCACTCTGCATCTTAACCTGTTCCACTAGTCCTCCAACTAATTTTTCAAGTTCCATCATCCTTCTATCCCGAAGCTTTAACCGCAACTCTCCCGCACTAATCTCATCCTCATAAAAAACATAGAAACTTTTATCACCTCTAGGGGTCCCCTTACCCTTACCCCTCCCTGTTCCGACGCCATATCGTAAATAACAATCAGCTGACCACACAGAGACTGACGGGATCCACTACTTTTCAATCCTCCTAAGACCTCCCCTTCCTGTTTTTACCACCACTAGGTGAATCCGGTTTTTATATTCCTTCCTCTTGCGTTGTTTCAGCAGCCCTAGTTCCACACAATTTGCTCTCCCAGTCCATCAGTCCAGAAGCTCCTCCAAGCTGACTGGGACTTGTGTTCGAGGGTACATGATACCAGCCACCTGGCTGTCTTTGACCTCTAGGTTTAGACGGGCAATTGGCCATGCTAGGTCGGCAAGTCTAGTATTGTCAGTTTTGTCTGATTTGTTTAGCTGGACATTACCCTCAAAAGCATTGGGAAGTTCAGGCCTTTTTCCGGGTGCTTGGAAGTCTTTGAGAACTTGGCATGGGAGTGTCTCCTTGAAGGCCTGCAGGCCATGTTTGACCAATGTATCAGATCATCTTGGCTTCGATCTCTGAAACAGGTTTGTCCTGGTATAGAACACAGACTGTATCATGTTCAGATACATTGCCACCTTCATGATCCCAGTTGTCTAGACCTGCTGGTGTGAATTGTCCAGGATTAAAGTGGGCTGGCAATGCAAATACCATCTTTATTCTGCTGTGCGGTGTAGGATGCTATGTCATTGGTATCATCGCAGTTCGGCATAACTGAGTGAAAGGCCTTGGTGATTCAAGATTTTGGTGAGGATTTTTTCCCCACGTCCAAGACTGTGAGCTGATTCAGCATTCATTATATGCATTGGGGTTCATTTCCTTCCACAATGATGTATATAATGCATATGTAATAATTGCATATTTACACACAAAAAAAAAAAAAAAAAATAATAGGTTCGGTCTCACCTTCCTTGTCAGTCGGTCAGAGGGTAGGTTGCTCAGGAATAATAATATTTGAAGATAAAGTATCGTTGAATATATATTTGAAATTTGACTATAACTTTAACATTTGGAAAAATAACACAATAACAGATGGGGAGGGGGTTTCCACTAGTTAGAAAAAAAAAATCCTAACTACTACTTGGCTAAACAATTGGCCAATTCACTACCTATCACTCTTCTTTTGTCTCAGATGACGCGTTGCTTGACGCTTAGCGTTGGTGGATCATCAGTTGTACTCGAAGCATTTGAGTATTTCTGAAGGTATATCATCATGCAATGTTTATGGTAATACAAGTCGGCTCCAAAAACTGCATGTTCATTCTGGAGATCACAAATATGACCAAACACGTCATCCTGAAAATAGTTTGCTGCTTTCAGGAAAGACGTAGCTCGATTATCCTCAGAGATGCGAAATTTGTTGAACTCTCGCTTGTGAGACTTTTGGTTGCAAATAATGCAGTTCATTTGGTACATCACCCTTTGTGTATTGATAGGATTTGGTGATGAACGTGCAGTCAATTGAGTATGAGTTGCAGTTGTTATTGGTGTCCCTGATGATGATTGCAAAACATTCTGCAGTTCTTCACGTTGACGAAAACGTCGCAGTAAAGTTGAATTTGTATACTTCTTGTAGCATTTGTTCGACATATGATAGTAAAAGTCACTGTCTGCAGCCACAAGTTTGATACGTTTTGTCACAGTCATTTTGAATGTCGCTTGCTTCCCGTATTCGTTTGCATCCGTTTGGTGTACTAATCACGTTTTCCTGTGTCTTCTCTTGGCATATGACACATTTTGCTCTGTCAAAATCAGCATTCTCGACATCGGTAGCTGAGAGCTGTACAGCTTCCATAGTTGATTTTTTGACTGCTGTCGTCACAATCTACTTGAAAAGACAGAAAGAAATGCATTGACAGTCGGTCAATTATATTCATTTTTTCAATGCGCTGGCTAGAAAAAGAAACCAAATCAATCAATAAAATAAGATTTTCAAAGAATATTCAGTTATTGCGTCCTGTTCATTTGCATATTAATTAGGACATGAATATCACATATTTACATATTTATGGAAGCAGGAGTCACGAAAAACAAGTCATATAGCCTTAATTATATGCTAAACATTCTTTTCACTGTCTTGGCAGCGACTTAATCGATCCTATACATGTTTACCCAATAAAACTATCGATTTTTATGGTAATTTTAGAAATAATTTACATATTTATGACGTCATAATGAATCAAATCAAATCAAAATTATGATCTTCGTAATCCTTGACCTCCAAAACATAGGATTAGATACTTTATTTGTTAAAATTGGATGGGAATTGGCAAAACTTTCAATGAAACAAGATTTTCGAAAATTCACTTCGTGGGGGTCAAGCCCAAACTTCGTGGGAGGTCTGTAGAAAAATGTATAGGGATTTGGGCTTGACACCCAAACTTTTTCAGGTCTTGATATGTACAACAATAAAAACATGGGTTATTTCGTACATTTGAGATGGACACGAACTCACCCCCAGAGCCTAGACTATATTGCATTTCCCATGTCTTGCTCCATTCATATATCTTGTTTATGCTATTCTGTAACTCTCGCAATATTTGTGGTTTCTTATCTTCCTTAGTAATCTTGCATCATCTGTAAACAGGATTATGTTATCGCTCCTTCTTTCATGTCATTTACATATATTAGAAACATTATTGGTGCCAAAACTGATTCCTGTGGTACTCCACTTTTCACTTTCCTATATGCTGATTTTTCATCCCTTATTACTGTTTTAATTTCCTTTCCTTTCAGGTAGTCTTCCATCCAGTTCTTTTAATGTTCCTTTCAATCCTGCGAAGTGTTCAAACTTCCATTGTAATCTCCTGTGCAGAACTATATTGAATGCCTTTTTAAATCTAAATCTATGGAATCTGGCCATCCATCTCTTTTTATTTATTTTCTTTTATTTTTTGTTTATCACTTTTGAGTAAAAACTTGATAAGTTAGTGACACATGACTCTTCTGTTCTGAATCCAAATTGTTCATCTATTTTTATTTCTTCTCTTTCCAAGTATTCCGTCCATTGTTTCTTCATAACCTTCTCACATATTTTACAGAATATGCTTGTCAATGGCACTGGCTTATAATTAAGTGGTTCTGTATTTAAATTTTTTTTGTAAATAGGTATTATATCAGCTCTTTTCCTTTCTTTAGGAATTTGTTCAGCTATTTCTTGTCTACATTCTTTCAAGATGTTTCCTGATATTCCATCCGGTTCTATTGCTCTTCACACATCCTAGTCCTTCATCATTTTCTTTGTCTCCTTTATTCATCCTAATTTTCCAATTCTCATTTTGTCTATTTTGTCTGTGTGGCTTTTTAGTCAGATTCTGTTGTAAATACTTTCTGAAAAATTTTATATAGTACTTCACTAATTTTTTTTGTGTCTTCATATACTTACATATACTCATGTACCACCGACAAGTACCATCTTCCAGCGGGAACTATTTCCTTAACTTTCTAGAACCGTAACTAGGTTCACAACGTCTACATTTATCACTTTTATCCTGGATTTTATCATTATCATCAGAACTCATTTTTTGCCATTTTTATGTCAGTTTGTCTCCCACAGTATGCTATGAAATTACATTGCTGTGTTAGTAGTTGAATTTTGATTTTTGTCCATTCTTCATCATCCTATTATCCATGTTTCTGGTTACTGTATAAGTATTACTGCGTGTATGAGTTTTTCATTATTATTTCTTCTAAAATTTGGTACCAAAGTCTTATTTTTTAATACATTAATCCTTGTTTTGATATTGGTGCATATTGATTTATGATCACACGAGCAACAACATTATTGATTAGGCGATCCTGGCTGGCAATAACCAGATGAAATATATGATTCTCATTTGTTTGCTCCTTTACTAATTGTAAGATTAAACGAGTACTTACCAAGTATGAAGTTTGATCGTAATTTCACGAACATTTAACGACGTCACAGTGGTGCACAATGAGACGCTCTGCTACCAAACCAACATCAGTCCGTTTAGAGAGTAGGTTTTAGGAAGCAGCCCCCAACTACCGCTGAGAGCCCAAGCCCTAAAGTGAGCTCCAAGAATAGATAGGGCAGGGAGGGAGGGCATTGTGCACCACTGTGACGTCGTTAAATGTTCGTGAAATTACGATCAAACTTCACACTTGGTAAGTACTCGTTTAATCTTACAATTTCACGTCATCATATTTAACTGACGTCACAGCGGTACCCAATGAGAGCTTTAGAGAGGTTCCTAAAACCTACCAAATCACACAAAATTCAGAAAAAAGTAGTCAGTATGGAGCCGTGGAAAAGAAAAACCATAGGAACAAAGTAAAGCATTAACAATTACCCAAAACAAACATAGTGAATCACAGTCCCACAGGAACATGAAAAGAAAATCACCCATACAAATAATGGGGTCAAAGAACCCTCACATTAAACCCTGAGCAGAGGAAAAGATTAAACAAACTATGACAAAACTGCCCTCGCAAACTGGCCATGCTGAGCAATGGGCTTCTGGTAGTATTGCGTAAAGGTCGATTCCCTGGCCCAACCAATGGTGGAGACAATCGTGGATAATGGCAAAACCAGGGCCACCTTGCTGGAAGATACAGACCTAGTTGAATGGGGAGAAAATATTGTAAGGTCAATGCCAGCAGCACCCATCACATCTCTCACCCAACGACGCAAAGTATCACGAGAGGCCAACCGTACTGGAGGTCGTGACGTCAAGAAAAACCCAGTAAGCGCCCCTTGGATGGTCGTTGTCCTTTCAAGATAATGCTGAATGGTGTGGACAACGCATAAGCGGTTGTCATGCGGATAAGCCTCAAAGACCACCCTTGACAGATGGATCCCAGGACGGGAAGTTTTCAGCAGATCGCTAATCCAAAAAACAACCTGAGTCTCAGAGACAAACAATTTTCTTGTGTCCAGCAAATGAGAGGTCTGACCACGTTGGCCAGACAACAAGAACATAAGAATGACCAATTTTTTGGATAACTGAGGAAAGGACAAATCCTCCGTGGGACCCAGACTGCAGATATAATCCAGAACTAGCTGAGGATCCCAAGTAGTGCAGGAGCGGGGAAAAGACGGTCTCTCCAGGAAGACTGCTCTCATGAAACGGGAAACTAAAGGATGTTGGCCTGCAGGATGTCCATCAATAGTAGCGACTGCAGAGATACCAGACCGGATAGTGTTCATAGAGCTGTACCCGCGGCCTGTCCCCCGTTTAAATTCTGACAACAGATAGTCCAGAAGGACATTCACAGGTGGTTGAAACGGATCCACTTCCCTGCCGAGGCAAAAAGACAGCCAGCTGTTGATACGTGGCCCATATTGAGCCTTAGTGCTAGATCTCCAGGATCGAAGGAAAAAATTGGGCAACCTCTGTCAAAAGGCCTCGACGTGTGAACGCTGCCCGGAGAGCACCATCACTGTCAAGACCAACCCCCGAGCCCGAGGGTGTGCAAGAGTTGGCTGTTGCGGTAAAAGCAGAGGACAGCGCGGAAGCAAGACTGGATCGGCTGCCAACATCTGAAGGGCTGCCGGAAACCACACCTGAGTTGGCCACAGTGGGAGAATCATCAGCGCTGTCGCCCCGTAGTCCTGCAGTTTCCGGAGAGCCCTGGATATCACACTGAAAGGTGGAAAGCATATAAACTCTTCCCACCCCAATCCAAGGTAAAGGCATTAATGCACATAGCAGATGGGTCTGGCTTCTAAGAAACGTAGTCCGGTAACTGAGCATTTATCCATGTAGCAAAAAGATCAATATCAGGAGTATAAAAATGCTGACAAACCATCCTGAAAAAACGCGGCTGTAACATCCACTCACCATCCATCCTGCTGACTCTAGACTCTGTGTCTGCTGTCATATTATGTAAACCCTGTACATGCTGTGCCGACAAGGTAATACCCCTAGAAGCAGCCCACTCAAAAATCTGTTCTGTAAGAGCATGAAGCATAGGTCGTGTGCTACCACATCGATCAATACATGCAACCGCAGTGGTGTTGTCAGAGCGAAGCCTAATATGAGAGCCAATCTTATCCCGACAAAGTGACTGCAAGCCTAACAGAATGGCCTTTAACTCCAAAGAGTTTAAATGATTCAGTTCCTTGTGGGCCCAGTGACCTCTAGTTGTAACGTCCCCCATTGAAGCACCCCAGCCAGTCAGGCAGGCATCCGTAAACAGCTCACAGGTTGGAGAAGAAGAACAGAGCGACCTCTCCTGAAACTCTACATTAGTCACCCACCAAGTGACTAATTCCCGGGCATGATTATCTAAAACAAAGCGTGAATGATAATTGCCGTAGGACTAAGAAAGACCCCTGTTACGAATAATCTCCAGGTACCTGTAACGGAGAGGAGCTAACTCTATAGCAGGACCAGAAGCCACCGCTAAACCAATAAATGAGGACAAGTCTTGTAAGGTGATATCCCTGTTGAGGAGGAGCAAACCTTTTTCCCTGATGCGCTCCTTCCTACGGGAGGGCAAAGTTGCAGTCATGGAAACAGAGTCGAGAACCACACCAAGGAAAGTAACCGTCTGGGTAGGCTCCAGGACCGACTTCTGCACATTGATGGTGAGACCCAGAGAATCAAAGAAGTGCAAGGCATAGTCCACCTGGGCCCGCAAGGCCTCTACTGAGGAAGCAATAAATAGACAGTCCTCTAAATAACAAACCACAACCATTCCAAGGGACTGAAGGTGGGAGAGGACAGGTTTCAGTAACTTTGTAAAGGTGTGAGGAGCAGAAGATAACCCCTGAGGGAGACAAGTAAATCTAAAAGCGCAGCCCTTCCACCAAAACTGAAACCACTTCCTATCCACAGGCCTAACATAAACAGAATAATAGGCGTCCTTGAAATCAACTGTAATAAAAAAACAGTTAGGGAGGATTAAAGGAATCACATCCTTCAGAGTGTCCATCTTAAAAAGAATATAAGGCACATGAACATAAAGGTCCGTCAAGTTTAGGATAACCCTCGCCGGCCCTACCGGCTTTATGATGGGAAACACATTGGAAAAGAAACCGTGATAATCAGGTAAACAAGGCTCCACTATTGACTGTTTTAGGAACTGACATAAGGCATTGTTCAGGGTCTGATCATCCACCCGAGACAGGGTGAGAGGACGTGGAGGCACAGTCTGAATAGGTAAGGACACAAATTCTAGAAATTTTCCCTTCACCACATCATGAACCCAAGGATCCTGCATGAGACCCCCACAGTAGGTTAGCAGAGAAAATCTTACACCCTCTAAAGTTATCAGGTGTATTAACTAAAGGAGGAAACCCAGAACTCACTGTAGAGGTTACTGCAGCTTCGGCCCATGCATTCCCCTCTCCTGGGGAGGCTGCTGGCCTAAAAAAGGCCGGGACTGGAAGTAGCACTTGCCAAGGTACTAATGTGGCAAGAAAACAACAGCTGCTTCCATTCCTAGGTCAGGTCACTTTGGGAAACACTTTTGAGTATATCTAACACATCACTTTCCCTCACTAGCACAAGTTACTTAGGTGTTATTACAGTGTTACACCCGTCTCATTAAGAAGGTCACTTAGGTGTTAAAGGGTGTGTTTTGCACATATAACACACTCATCTATTGCTTTTCTGTCACAATAACTTCGTTCATCAGATGTAAATTGTTACTTACTTGTTACTTGTCGTTATTTAACAGGTCCCACTTAGCCAATGGCGCTCTGCAGGACCGTTCACATATGATTTTATCAAAGAGCATATGAATCACGAACAGTCATGTCATCAAGGTTGTAGCACTCGGAGAATAAGTAATTCTTTATTGTGTTAACAACTGACCACGGAGGCCGACCTAACCCTCACCGTTAAGTTAAATTTTTATAGGTTAGGTTAAGTTAGATAAAAAGTGGTTGGAAAGTCTGAATCAAGCAACACAAGAACAATTTCGGACTCGGCTGGTGTAACACTGTAAATTTACCATTATTTTCATGTTAATGAGCCCCATCATTGTGTTGGGAGTGCCACCATAAAGAGGTTGCAGAGTGCCATCGTAATGGTGCAGCAGTGTCACCGTAATAGTGCAGCAATAATGGACACAGATAAACAAGTTACTAACAAGTTACTCCAGGCACGGGAGAGCGCTCAGCTGACGTGAGGGCCTAACACATGAAGGCGGAAAAACGCAAGCTAGAGGAGGGAGTGTGGAAATATCTACCAAAAACCGACTCCTCTTAGCAAAATTATCTAAGTCGTCCTTCTCCAAGCTCCCACGCTTCTTGCTACTCGAGGACGTAGAAGAGGGACGCCTCACGCCCGGGTGGCGACGTTAAACTGCGCAACCAGAGAGACAGAGAAGGTCTGATAAACACCATATGTTGTCTCCTAGGGCTGTAGGAACCAACCCACAGCTTCAAACTGCATTGTAAATAATACATACGTCAGTAAAAGCATCCGTAGATCCAGATATATTTCACCCACAGTCAACTTAGGACTGTATAGGAGAAAGCTTCCCAGGCAAACTTCAACCAGGGAGAAGCGAAGTCAGATAAACACCATATGTTGTCTGCTAGGGCGGTAAGAACCAACCCACAGCTCCAATCTGCATAGTAAATAATACATATGGCAGTAAATGCATCCGTAGATCCAGATATATTTCACCCACAGTCAACTTAGGACTGTATAGGAGAAAACTTCCCAGGCAAACTTCAAACAGGGAAAAGCGAAGCAGCTGACGTGTTGACTGATGGGGAGGTAGAATCAGAACTGATGTTGGTTTGGTAGCAGAGCGTCTCATTGGGTACCGCTGTGACGTCAGTTAAATATGGTGACGTGAAATTAGTATTAATTGTCATTACTGTTTGTACTGCTAGATCATACTTTATTTTTCAAGCAGCTACTGCAACCATGTTTCTTTGATGTCATTCGTGTCTGTATATATAAACAGAGTATTTTGATTGGCTTAACTTGTGACGTCTTTTCACACCACTGTGATGTCATTTAGTCTGTCACCTGGATAACAGAAAACTCAGTGGCTATTGTGAGAATGAACATATAACTCAACTAGTTGTCCATGCAGCTTTCCTCCTCTGGACGAGTTTTGAATCCGCCCTCCATGGTCTCATCAATTACTTGGACCAGATGTGAAATGCAAAGAGATTGTAACAAATATTTTCAGCATATCTGTAAAATTATAGTATCATATTTTATCCATACTAGAGATGGATATGTCTGTTTTGGTTCTTGACCTTTATTCCTCATATGATGACAAAAGCTTTCTGTAACTTTTTTTTTTTTCTATATCATAAACCGTTGACGCCAGTAGGCTTTTTATAGAAGCAGGATGGACTTGCCTCTTGTCTGTTATTTGACATAGGTTTTTAGATTCCTTATGGTGACGCCTCGAAAGTTTACATTCTCGCTTGAATATGTTGAGAACTAGAGAGGCTAATCGCTGCTAAAGCCTCAAATGCATATAACATTGTAAGTCCTGTCTGAGGACAGTATGGCAGCAATTTGGGTAGTCTTTGGTCACTCGGGTGGTAATATCAAATAATGACAAGTGGCCAGCGGATATTGGGGTGTTACCCGGTGTGGTAAGGAATGTTATGTGAGATAGTGTGGCCCGAGCAGTTTAGCCAAATACGTGTACTTTATACAGTTTTATTTACAGTATAATATAATCAGTACACTGGTACATAGAATAAGTCTCACTGCTTGTATTTGTATTCTACGCAAGCAGGGTTATGCACATAGATTAAAGTATATCACAAGAGTCACTGTGGCACTATATCTCCACACTTGGGTATAAGATGAGATTTGTGCAATATATATAACTTCAGCGACAGTTTGTAGGGCACTCTTAATAACACAGAAATGTCAGTTATACGTTAAGTCCGGACACACGAATGTACGGTGAGAGTAGAGCACTCCGAGGTCCGTGACTTGTAGGTGTAGCTGCGCGGTTAGGTCTGAAGAGGCCGGCCAAGCTTGGGGATGAGATATCTTCGCCGACACCCCTCAAAAGCTGATGTCAGCCGCTTTTCTTTAGGCGACAGCATAGCGCCTCACATCACAAAAACACCTAGACGCTGCGGTCAGCAGCATCTCTCTGACCGGATGACGGCCAGACACTAGGAGACTGCTTCCGAACGTTCGCCGTCACAAGACATTCGAGAACCTACTACATATATACCTCAACAATTATAATAACATTAATTGCATAATACATGAGATATATAGGAATAAAAATATAAGTAATACTACCTGCCTAACATGGGTACATCGCTCGGTCACCTACTCGACACGACCTCGCGACGTTCCTATATATCTAGAGTCATGTACCTAACCTTGTGGAGGTGTCAATTCGTGGTCGCTAGCAACTTTATTTGAAACTCTACCTTTTAACATATTATAGAGTGTTAAAGCACTTTTCACTAGACAAAATAGAGGAATCATTATAACAATCACCAGCACTATCGGTAAGATGGCCGTAGGGAAGTGTACATAAGGGCTCATGTAGGTCGGTAGGGAAGCATGGACTGCTGATTCAAATTCTGAGAAGTTATTTAATTTAAATTCAGAAATGGTATTAGTCACATACTTAATAGAAGAAATATTTACACCTTTAGCAAAATCTAAAGTGTAAATACGCATAAAAAGTTTAGGAACAAAACCTTTATGAAGTGTCTCAGGGTGAGTCGACACTGTTGCTGAATTCAAGGTACATAATTTAAGAATAGCAAAGTGACCAGTCTGTCGACCGTGTAACCTTCCTGAAGGGCAAATCACTGTCACCATCGTGGGACGGATGAAGAAAAAGTAATGATGGCCCATGAAACTTTTATGGTAAAAAGGTTTTGGCTGTAATTGAGTGTACGGGCATAGGTTTAAGCTCTGTGAAGCATCGTCTTGAATCAAAGCAATTTCACACGCACCTTCTTCTTTAACAGGTAAAAATGCAAAGAGAGACGCAGGGCAAAAATAAAATCCTATATGCTCAGATTTACACTGGTGAAGTATTTGGTATTCACCGGTACTGTAGAGAGTAAACCCCTCGTTGACCAGCACAATAGAGTCAGGTAAATCAACGGCGAGAATAGAGGTGTTGATTTGAAATGAGAATGACTCTATTCGGTGAATATCATAAACAACCTTTGAATGAAAGGGAACATGAACTACAATAGCGTCTGACGTTAACATTGCACTGAGAAGTGGGTAATAATGTAAAATTTCCGCTCCAGCAAAAATAGGGGTTAGATCATATTGTTCCTCTGCTATCATTAGGGTGTGTAATAAATCCTTAACTGGGAATAAGGATGAGGATACTCTACCTCGGGAAGCGTCAACCACATTCCTCAGTACGAGCTCATTTGCATGCATGATCGTATTGACTGAATTTTCTAGGGCATTTAGAACCATAAGAACCTCATCAATAGCATAGGAAACATCTATGTTAAGGAATGCTTTGTTAAGAGAAGCGCCTAAGATGTTAGTGTAATTTACCAGTTTAATCATGCCTTCCTTGAGTCGTGCAATGTTTCTGCAGTTAAGATCTACAGCCTTACGGTTAGATATAGCCATTGCAGCTAAAGTATTGTAACATTCTTGCAAATCCTTTACATCGCTATCCATGGCCGTACCAAACACCATCTGAGACAACATGCCAAGGCCATCAATTAGACCTCTTTTTGGACGAGTATTTGAAGGGAATCCATCATAATTTTCCAAGGCGTCCTTGACTGTATCTCTTAAAAACTCCACACGTTCCTTCAACAACATCTTCATTAAGGAAGAATATTTTGTATCATGAATCGTGTGTTTGTTTAATTCAAATAGAGTATCACTTAGTTGCTCAGTAAGGTTTAGCAGACGACCCGGTACTGCTTTAAGCTCAGTATATGGATAACGAACCCACAAATAATCCTGGATTAAAGAAACTCGGCCTATGTTGGCAGTGAGAGCTCCTGGCTTCAGATGAGCAGGATCTCGAGCTTGAGTAGAAGTCAGAGCGAGCAAGAGAATGATGATAGCATACATCTCTGAAACAAGCAGAAATAAGAAAGTATGGAAATAAACTACTTCATTAGATAGCATTCAGCAAGAAATTATTTGCGAGAACGTAGATTGTAACCATGAGATTTAGTGGGTTGAGATGTGGTATTAGTATTAAGATGCACAGCGTTAGTAAGATTAGCTGTTTCTACCAAGCTTATGTTAGTTTTAGCCTTCGTCCGTTTTAGACGATCGCTATGTATAATTTCCAGCGTTTGCAGCCACGGATCTAACACCTCAAATTTATTTCCACTAATATGCTTAGTAATCAGGCGTGGTCCGACAAATTTAGGTGAAAGTTTAGAAGACCTTTCAGGTACTTGAACCATTACTGTATCGCCTGCTTGCAATTTAACAGGGGAAGCTCTTTTATGTTGCTTCTCTGCCATGGCTGTTTTTGATTCTTTTAAATTCCTCTGTACTTCCTTGTGAATATCTGAGAAAACTTTAAGCTGACATTTTCCATAATCATCCACATTATAAACAGGAGGCTGAGGCGAACTTATGAGATCAGTCGGGAGTCTCATTTCTACTCCGTAGAGTATATAGTGAGGCGAGTGACCCGTTGACTCACAGTTACTTGAATTTATACTGGCTGCTACATGTGAAAGCCAATCTTCCCAAGTTTCTAACAAACCACCCACCACCGGCCGCAATACTTCTAAAATTTTCTTGTTAGCGCGCTCTAGAAGACCATTGCTGGCTGGATGATAGGCTGTAATGAAAGTTTGCTTTATGGTATATTGACTTCATATTTCGCTCAGCAATGCATTTCTAAACTCCTTACCATTGTCAGAAAGAATAGTCCTTGGAGTAGAATGAACAAGAAACACTTTACTAATGAGTGCATGAGCGACAGCGCCAGCTGTTTTGTCCTTCAAGGGAGCCAAAACGATGTATCGTGAGAAATGGTCGACACATACGAGAAGATACTTGGACCCTTGACGACTAAACGGAAGTTGCAGTAAATCTATGCCAACGACATCCCAAGGTTGATTGGGTGGCGGATATTAAAAAATCGGTGCTTGTTTAGGCACCGTTCCCTTATTCCGTGCACACTCAATACACTGATCCACATGTGCGTCCACATCCATTTTCATGGTTGGCCAGTAGTATTGATAGCGTGCAGCGCGTAAGGTACGATCTTTCCCCTTATGTCCGGCAACTGCTGTGTTATGAAGTTGATATAGTACTGACGGTACATACACCTCGGGTATTACTAACTGTGTTACCGGTTTTTTCTTGTTCGACCAATGACGGCAAAGAAAACCATCCGTATTGAGTAAAAACTGAGAAAGAGGTATATGTAGCTCAGGCAATTTAACATCATCACCGGATTCAAGATGATACACAACCTTGCTCCATACATTATGTTGACGTTGAGCTTCAGCGAGAGCCTGCATAGTAAAATCATCAAGCGGTTTGGTGGCTTGATCGACAGCACCAATAGGTATATTTCTTGACAACGCATCAGCCACTTTATTGGCTCGACCTGGCAAGTATTTGAATTCAGGATGGAATTCCTGTATTGTTAAGTACCACCGCGCGAGTCTACCGGTAAGGTTGTGACCCTTGAAAAGTTCGGTGACCGCCGCGTGATCAGTATAACACGTGATATGGTAACCTAGGATTATATCACGGAATGTTTTGAGTGCCCATACTACCGCGAGTGTCTCTTGGTGAGTCACGGAGTAGTTAGACTCTGCAGAATTTAGGGTTCTGCTCGCGTAAGCAATAGCACTATTCTTCCCTCGTTCGTCGGTTTGCATTAAAACAGCACCAAGACCTAACGCACTTGCATCCGTGAATAATATAAACGGTTTAGCGTAGTCAGGGAACGCGAGAATAGGTGCGTGGGTCAGAGCAAACTTAAGGTTACAGAAACTTTCTTCTTGACCAGCACCCCAATGAAACGGCACGTCCTTTTTCAAAAGTTTATTTATGGGCGATGCTATACTGGAAAAACCTTTGACGAATGACCTATAATATCCGCATAATCCTAAGAAGGATCTTACATTGTCTACATTTCGCGGTAGAGGAAAGTTTTGCATGGCCTTTACCTTGTCATCCATAGTGTGTATTCCATCTTCATTAACTAAATGGCCAAGAAAGGTGATGGACTTTTGTAAAAACTCACACTTGGATAATTTCGCTTTGAGACCAGCTTCAAGTTAGCAAAATGAGATTTAGCATCTCTACTGAAGACAATAATGTCATCAAGGTAGGCGTACATATTTTTACCAATCATAGAAGCAAACAGAGTTGATATGAACCTCTGAAACGTGATCGGCGCCGTTTTTAAGCCAAACAGCATTACGGAGAATTCAAAATGACTGCTAGGTGTACTAAAGGCGGTGACCTTCCGCGACTCAGGTGACATAGGTATTTGCCAGTAACCACTTAATAGGTCAAGGCTGCTAAAAAATTTATTTCCCTTTCCTATGGACATAAGTAAGTCCTTAAGTACGGGTAGAGGATAACGATCGTCCTCTGTGACCTTGTTTACCTGTCGGAAATCAATAACTGGTCTAAATTTACCGTCCTTTTTAGGGACAAGGAATAGTGGACTGTTCCACGGTGACCTTGATGGTGTAATAACTCCTTGTTCCAGCATCTCCGTTACTTGTTTGTCAACCACTTCCCGTTGACTATGTGGCAGTCGATACGCGGGTATATAAATGGGTTGAGTATGGGGTTTTAATTTAATAATGTGTTCCGCCCTATCGGTTGACCCTAGAGGTTCACCGGGTAATGCAATGACGTCACGATAGTGTTGCAATAAATCTATCAATGAACTCCTTAACTCAGGATAATCATTAACCCTTACCAATGAATGAAACGTTGTTGAATGTTTTGTCTCCTCAATTTGACACAAGTTAACTGAGGCAACACTACTACGTAGACTTAACTCAAGGGGATTTGGATCCACCTGTCTGTCATAAACTAACGCTTTGGTTAAGAGTACTCCTTGTTTTAAAGTTATGGGACCATCAGTAGAATTAACCACAAAAGCAGAGGTGGTGCTTCCCTCTCGTACTGTATTTAAAGTTGATTCCACAGCTAGTTTGTTTACTAAGCTGGGACCTTCTAGGCATATATCATTTCCAACCTTGGCATTAAGAACCGATACTGGTATGTGGGCTGCCGCACGACTAGGTATTTTATGAGTCCCTACTACAGTGGCATTAATTTCCTTCCACTCCCCAAAACAATTTGTTTGATGGTTTTCATTGCAAGTTGAAGTAGCCTGGTACGATCCAGATTCTATCCCCTTTTTCTGGGCGTTATGAATCACACTGATTTCCTGTGTGTCGGTAAAACTTTTTGGGTCCGTACGGTTTGAAGAAATTAAACGTCTGAGAATTTCCATCGACTTCAAGGTTTTACCCCGAAACCTTACACAATTAAGCACAGGTTGTATTTCCAACTGAATGTCCTTCATAGTCCTCAGTCCTAGTAATCCATCTGAAGGAAGACTGAAATTAGAAATGACATAGAAGTCAGTTCGGATGGGTGTAGTGTTATTACCTAACTTGATTGGAAGACGCACGATGCCTAAAATATCTATAGGTGCGCTCGATACTCCCTGCAAATTGGTAATCGGTGGTCTGAGGGGCCATCGGCTACCACGCAATGCGCGCTTTAACTCCGAGTATGATGCAGCGGAGAGCACATTAACTGAAGCGCCGGTGTCCACAGCAAAAGATGCCCTTACAGAACCTATTTTGACAGGAAGAACCATAGCATCAGCGAGGTTGCAAGCCGCTATTATTGATGAGCGAAGAGCATTAAGATCAACCCCGTCGTCGGTTCCTTTCTGTCCACGATTTCTCGTTACTTCTAACCCGGGTGCTTTGCGAAGGCTCGCTGAACTTCCCCCGACTGAGAACCTCCTGACGTTCCTTCATTTCCCTTTGGCTGATTATATCGAGCACTCAATTTCGCGATTTCAACACATTCTTCTGTGTTGTGAGTAGTACTGTTATGTAATCGACAGTACCTCGCGCTAGCACCAGGATCACCATGTAATAGAGGTGCTTCCCTGGTTTTCCCTTGCTTTGATAATTAGAGACAGCGGGGTGAGTGTATCTGCCTTGGGAATTGTATTGAAACGCTTGTCCCCTTGCATGCGCCTTTTTAAGTTTCCTCTTTTCTCGGGACTTAATGTAACAACTATTTGCGGTATGTCCTTTTTTTTGACAATAGCGGCAAGTTAACAAAACCCTTGTGGCTGCGATGGGTAGTGAGTCATCGCCGCCCAAATTAACACGGGTGGTTGTCGCCACGGTGGAGGCAGTCCATTTAGCGTTGTCGCTGGTTTCTTCAATCTTATTTTTTAATTTCCTGCTTAAATCATGCAGGTTTTCTTGAGTAAAATCCAATGACAACACCTTCCGTCTCTCATTATCCTGTAGGGTGAGTATATAGAAAAAAAATTGGTGAAATTTATCAATTCTGTCACCCGGCAAATTACCGTTTACTAACCATCCGCCATCTTCCAAAATTCTACGTAGGTCCTCAGCGGTCTGAGTTGCGATCACCTGCCCCGTGAGCCAGGTTCTAGCAAACACTGCAGATGCTAATTTCTCGCAGGTGGCATTAGCGGTGGTGACAGTGTTTCTCCCGTCATAATCCCCAAAAGTTTCCAAGAAGTTCGTACGAAACCTATCGTAGTCTTCTTTCTTTGTTGGCTGCACAAAAGTGCTGGATTCCATCAAATACTCGGCAGGTGACCCTTCCTCTAATCTCGAACGTATGAAGGAAATTTTATCTGAGGATAATGTTATGCAAGAATTTCTCATTACGTCTTCACATTGTTTAATAAAGGATCAAGCGGAGTAACTCGAGTTGCGCTTACCAGAAAACTCACGGACTTTGTGGGTGGTTTGGAGAACCTTGATAGGTTGTTGTGCCTGCATGGTAGCGGCTTGTACCTGTGCAGGTGGTGGTTGAGACGTAGACGATGGACCGGCAACAGGCGGTGGTGAGGGAGTGCAAGGGGGTGTGTTCCCTCCAGTACCACTACTAGGGTTAGTTGTCATGCTGGTGGGTGTTGGGTTAGTACAGGCAAATAAATTAGTATCTACGGGAACGCGTGGATGCTGTATTCCACTTCTAAGTGTGCGTATATTATCACTAAGTTCAGTCCCAGCAGACGCACCTGCTTCCTCAAAACTATCACCTTCAGCAGTGCAAATATGATCAAATTCTTTCACTAACTTCCTTAAATTATCTTTCGACATCGATTTACTAATAAGTAATTAATTGAAAATGATTAGAATAAATTAAATTCACTACTTACTTAATTAGAAGTGATATAGTAACGGTAGTGTAACGTTGTTTAAATAATTTCTCTGAGTTCACAATGCTTCACGTTGCCTTATTCATAATTATAATAATAAGAGAATGAACAACACTTAAATTTGATTATTAGTAATAAAATGAGACCGTTAATTAATCAAGAAGACATGAGAGGATGGTGAAAAGTATACACATATAAATATACACCAAATAATCCACTAGACTCAATATACTGCTATTTTTTCAGCAAAATATATATGAGCAACAATAATAATAAATCACTGCTTTAACCACTTAAGTGTATGCAAGTGTTATTGTTTTAATAATGTGTAATGGTAGTATTTTAGCTAAATGCATGTGTATCTCACCTAAATAATTAATATGCAACGGTAAATTGATTGAAGTCGCCGCGTCCTTTCAGGCCAGGAAACTTGTCTTCCTCGCCCTCTCGTGTCCCTCGGTTGGTCAGCTGTTGTAGTGGGGTGGGGATAAGGCCACACCCTTCGTTGAGTCAGCCGGGGTGAAAGGTTACCTCGTCTTCTTCTTCTTGTGTCCCGCGGGAAGTAAAGCGGGGAAGTGGGGGTGAGTCTGTTGTTGTCACCCAGTAGAAATCTTCCTCGTCCTCTTCTTCAGCCACCAACAGATTCACCGTTGTCTTGACATGGGGGAAACGCTAGCTTCCTCACAGTGAGTTATGAGGTGCTAGTAGGTGTGAGAATACTTGAGGGTAGTGGCAAGCGGTGTCAAAGTTCAGCGGGATGTCTGACGAAGCGCTGACCTGGTCATAAACATCTCGTCGACGCTTCTTTCCACTACCATCTCACTCCTTCGTTTCTCTGTAGAGATCGTTCAATCCGTTTCCCCAAAACGTTCGTGTTATGAGTGCAACTGGTATTTTGTATCCCACCGCTGCCACCATAATGTTACCCGGTGTGGTAACGAGTGTTATGTGAGATAGTGTGGCCCGAGCGGTTTAGCCAAATACGTGTACTTTATACAGTTTTATTTACAGTATAATATAATCAGTACACTGGTACATAGAATAAGTCTCACTGCTTGTATTTGTATTCTACGCAAGCAGGGTTATGCACATAGATTAAAGTATATCACAAGAGTCACTGTGGCACTATATCTCCACACTTGGGTATAAGGTGAGATTTGTGCAATATATATAACTTCAGCGACAGTTTGTAGGGCACTCTTAATAACACAGAAATGTCAGTTATACGTTAAGTCCGGACACACGAATGTACGGTGAGAGTAGAGCACTCCGAGGTCCGTGACTTGTAGGTGTAGCTGCGCGGTTAGGTCTGAAGAGGCCGGCCAAGCTCGGGGATGAGGTATCTTCACCGACACCCCTCAAAAGCTGATGTCAGCCGCTTTTCTTTAGGCGACAGCATAGCGCCTCACATCACAAAAACACCTAGACGCTGCGGTCAGCAGCATCTCTCTGACCGGATGACGGCCAGACACTAGGAGACTGCTTCCGAACGTTCGCCGTCACAAGACATTCGAGAACCTACTACATATATACCTCAACAATTATAATAACATTAATTGCATAATACATGAGATATATAGGAATAAAAATATAAGTAATACTACCTGCCTAACATGGGTACAGGGGGATCGAACCTGGGACCCTAGCCTTTCATACTTGAATGCTGACCACTGTACCACTGCCTCCCCTGTAGTATATATGGTGTAGCATAGACTACACCAGTGATGCCCAACCGGGGTTCCGCGGAACCCTGGGGTTCCGCAGACCATCACCAGGGGTTCCGCGAAAAACCGTAAAATAATTATGCGCTATTACAAAATGACAGTGATCTTAATTCATAATTCCTACTCAACGACACGTCACAAACACTTTCCAGACACCAACATACTCGTAGGTGTCAGTTAGTACAATGTATATACTATGCATATACTATTGCTATGCTATGCATACTATACATATGCATAGCAAATACTATGCATAGAATAAACAAAAAATTTGTTTTATTGCCGGTGCGGGATACGCCCTTCATTCCTGGGTAGGAGGGTGACGCAACCCCGTACGAGTATCATACGTGTCACGAGCCCCAGCCCAGCCGTTCACACATCTTCCTTCAGTCAGTTTTGAGCAGCGCAACCGAGTGAAACGCTGTTTTAATTAATCTCACCAGTTAATATTTGTTTGCTACGGATTTTAAAGACTGAAGCATGTTCAAATATTTTAAAAGAAAGCATGTCAGTGGAGAGGAGGACAGTGACGAAGAATCACAAATACCACAGCAAAGTACGAGTAAAGGAAAAATGAGTGATGTTAAAAAAAAACGCCTTTACAATGACAGTTATCTGGTCATTGGCTTTACATGGACTGGAGAAGAAAACTGTCCACTTCCTTTGTGCATTGTTTGTGGGAAAAAGCTCGCCAACACAGCTATGGCCCCAGCCAGCCAAGTTAAAGCAACATTTCACTACTGATCACAACCACTTGTCAAGTAAAACCGTGGATTATTTTCGAAGACTCTTGGATTCACAGCAGAAACAAAGACAAGTTTTTGTAAAGAAGGTAACCAGCAGTGATAAGGCCCAAGAAGCAAGCTATTTAGTGGCTGAGCTAGTTGCCAAGAAAATGAAAAGTCATACTATTGCAGAAAGCCTAATAATGCCTGCTTGCAAAATAATTGTGAGAACAATGCTAGGTGAAGAAGCTGAAAGTGAATTAAGCAAGGTTCCTGTTTCTGATAATACAATTAATAGGCGTGTAGATGACCTGTCCAACAATATTTCTGGTATTTTGTCTGAAATACTGCAAAATACCAACTTTGCTCTCCAAGTAGATGAGTCTACTGATATAACTGGTAAAGCTCAGCTGCTGGCATTTGTACGATTTGAAAATGAAGGTGAAATAATGGAAAATTATTTTTGCTGTAAAGAACTGCCAGAAACTACCAAAGGCCACGACATTTTCAATATCTTGTCTTCTTACCTGGAATCTTGTGGTTTGTCATGGAACCGATGCATTGGAATCTGCACTGATGGTGCTCCCTCAATGATTGGCTCAGTACAAGGCTTTGTATCACGCATGAAAGAAAAAAAACCTGAAGTCATAACAACTCACTGCTTTCTCCACCGAGAAGTTCTGGTTTCAAAAACTATTGGGGATGATTTAAAACACGTCCTTGATATAACTGTGAACATGGTCAACTTTATAAAGCAGCGCCCTCTGAAGTCTCGCATGTTTGCAAGGTTGTGTGAAAACATGCAGAAAGATCACGTGACGCTTCTCCAGCACACAGAGGCTCGATGACTTTCGAGAGGTAAAGTTTTGACAAGGGTATTCGAGCTGCGACAGGAACTGCTGCTTTTCTTCAAAGAGAATAATAAAGCCAGTTTCTGTGAATGTCTTGAATCTACAAACTGGCAAATAAAACTAGCATATTTAGCAGATATTTATCAGCATTTAAATAACTTGAACACCAGCATGCAGGGTGCGAAGGAAAACATTCTGACTTCCACAGACAAACTTCTTGCATTTAAGAATAAACTTGCTGTTTGGAAAAAGCACCTTTCAAGAGGAAGCGTCGAAATGTTTCCACTCCTACTTAAAGTTCAAACTCAGAATGAATATGAAAATGTAATTCCATTAATTACAAGTCATTTGGGATCACTGTCAGAAAAACTTCATAAGTACTTTCCCTCATTGTCATCAGAAACGTATGACTGGGTGAGAAACTCCTTCACTGAGTTCTCACCAAGTACAGAAAACCTACTTAGTCTGCAAGAAGAGGAAGAACTGAGTGAACTACAGTGCGATCGAACCTTGAAAATGAAATTTAATGAAGTATCACTTGACAAGTTTTGGATTTCGGCAAAGCAAGAGTACCCTGTCATCTCAGTAAAAGCATTGGATGTTTTACTCCAGTTTTCGACTTCTTACCTCTGTGAACAAGCTTTCTCATGCCTGACCGTCATTAAAAGCAAATCAAGAAATCGTCTTCTGTCTGTCGAGGAAGAACTGCGTGTGTGTCTGTCAAAAATTCGGCCAAGAATTTCACAGATACGCAAAGAGAAACAAGCCCAAGTATCACACTGAAGGTAAATCATAACATTATGCATGATTATTGACTTATTAGTGTGAACTCTCATGTGATGTAATTGTAGATTTCATATGAATTATATTGCTCAAGAACTTTTCTTTAAAAAATAATATACATACATATACTACATATCGGGGTTCCTTGAAATATGAACAATTATTACAGGGGTTCCTCCAAGGTGTAAAGGTTGGGAATCACTGGACTACACCATACTTGACTGGACACTCGAAATCTGACCTTTTGCAAACAGGTCCTACGGCAGATTTTTTAGAAAAATCAAATAAAATACTTAGAAATAAGATAGGAACCTCAAATAAAAAGCAAACACTTCAGAGTGATGTAGAGAATATGTTTATGAGCAACAAAAACAAATTAGTCAACGTACGTCATCAGTGGGCAACAATTATTAAATCCTAAGAAACCAAGAAAAACACAAAATTTGCAATAATTTCCAGGAATATTGGAATTTCAATCTGAAAACACTTATATGCATAGCCCATGTAGTCTATATTAATATGCAATACCATAGAATACACCATACGTAACTGTGCACTCAAAATCGGGTCTTTCGCAAATGTGTCCTGAGGCGATTTTTGTTTTGTTTTATTTGAATAAAATACTTAAAATCATCATAGAAACCTCAAACAAAAAGCAAACACCTCAGAGTGATGTGAAGAATATGTTTATAAGCAACAAAAACAAATTAGTCAACATACGTCATCGGTGGGCGACAATTATTAAATCCTAAGACACCAATAAAAACACCAAATTTGCAATAATTTCCAGGAATATTGAAATTTCAATCTGAAAACACTTAAATGCATAGCCCATGTAGTCTATATTGATATGCAATACCATAGAATACACCATACGTGACTGTGCACTCGAAATCGGGTCTTTCGCAAATTTGTCCAGAGGCGATTTTTTGATTGTTTTAATTTAATAAGATACTCAGAATCATCATAGAAATCTCAAACAAAAAGCAAACACCTCAGAGTGATGTAAAGAATATGTTTATGAGCACTCAAATGGCTGGCCAATCCAGCCATAACCCCAGATCAATCGATATCAATAGCTAGTGTGACCACGCCTTAAAGGTTTGTTTTGATCTTCCTCTTCTTTTTCTTGTGACCTCTTTCGCTTTGATTTAGTCATGCGAGAAGTAAATGCTATATTTGCATCAAATTGAAATTTATATTTGTGTGTTTTCTTGTATTGTCGTCTATCCTATTTTTCTCATACTCATAAAACGTCATTGAAAAAAGAAGTGCAATATATTTTTTGTTGCATATATACTGAATAAACGATAGTTTATCAACTCAGACCTTCTGTGACATCAAGATCAAGCTACGAATCGTTGTGAAAAATTCATTCCCAAGCCGATATAACGATAATATGAAATTTGATCACAATCAAATCATATTCAGGAATGGTGATTTCACAATATGTGATATTTTATTTTAGAAATTATTGCGAATTTGCCAGAAATTTTTGCTATAAACAATATGCTTTATACAAAACTCCCACACGATTTTTCACTCAAACTTGTAATCTTTATGTTAATTTCCTATTTGCAAAAGTTGTAAAATAATTTTTTAGGTTCAGCCATGGTTCAGCAATCATTACTGATTGTAAAGACATGAAATACAATGTCCTAAGTAGAATATAAACTGATATATGAAGTATTATCTGTCATCACTCATAGCAGCGGAATCTATAGGGCCTACATGTAATATCGTCTGTCAGCAATTGTCGCGAGTGTCCAGTCAAGTATGGTGTAGTCTATGGGTGTAGGAATCATAAGATACAGTCAATGGTGAAAAGCATTGATGCGGGATGTGAGCCCTTACCATGTGCAGACAGATTTCATGACCTGAATTATATGATTGGTGCAGTAGATGGAGTAGGAGCTAGCTGTACAATGAACATTAGGAGAAAACAGGGAATTAATTTTGCTGATACTGTTAGGATTTTTCCAGTTGAAAGTAGAATTTGTATGACAATGCACCTAGGCAATCTGCCATCAGAGAATAAAACTGGTCAATGTAAACAAAACATTTATTTCAAAGCAGCAACAAATAGTGTGTTTTGAATGACTGGTCCTTAGTACTTACAGTCCGTGAAGTTTTTTGTTTAAGTGGCTGATCTTTATTCATCATTAAATAATGAGATGCCTATTTGAATGGCTGACTCTTACTCCTTAAGAAAGCAAAAGTAGACTTGCCATTATCTTTCACAAGATTGCAGCAACTATATGTTTGATCTGCTTTCACAAATTAGTCTGATTTGTCTACTTGAATGGCTTACATTTTCATCCTTAGCTGGAGGGAGAGACTGGGGAAGATGAAGAAAGAGAGGCCCGCCTCTTCCCTGATTCAGACCACGCAGACATGCACATCACTGACCACGCCCTCACTGCTGACTTTCTTGTGTACTCTACTGATGTAAGTTAACTGAATACTAAAGTAGTAGATTGAGGTGATGGGAAATTCATAACAGAATATGTTATTGGAAGCTATCATAGTAAAAAAAATGATATTTTATATGATACAAATTACTTAAAGAAGTACAGTATGTTGCATAATTTTCTTGTGATAATTCAATTGAGAAGAAGCTGTCAAACTCTTGTCTTATTAGGTTAGGTTAGATTAGATTTATTGCAATCATTCCATCAGAAGAATAATCAATTAGTTATGTTAAAGAAATAAGATCATCAGAGCTTTCTTTTTTAATGAAAACAGTAACTGCACTAATAAAGAAAAAAGCAAAGGGCATGCAATATTTACTTAATGGTTTTGCAGTGATCAAGATAAGAAATCTGTTTTGCAGACTGGGGGATTGTTCTTTTTCTTCATTGAAGACTGGCGGATGGTGGGTGACTATCGGCACACTGCAGAGGTTGTCAGTATCTATGTTGAACCCTCAGGTCGCCGCGTAGTGATGGTGGACAGCAAGGGAGAGGGATACATGTACAACCCGGTGAGTCTTGACTCAAGTACCTTTATTGAAAAAATATAGATATCTCCGAATATTCAAAGGGATTAGGTATCAGAGAAGAGCAAAAATGTGAAATCTGGCAATAATCAATTCAATTATTTTCCCGGCTAGAAATTATATAAATTAACTAAAAACACAATAATATATCACAATTATTGAAAGATAAGTCACCTCGTAAGCATCAGGTTTTTTTCTCACCATAAACAGCATCACTATACCACACACACACACACAAACACACGAGAAACACAGAAAATAGTAACTGCATATCTACCACCAAAAACTAAAATTGGACTAAGGAAGAACATGAAAAAATAATAGAAGATATTCTAGAAGCTTATAAATGATTATTAGAAGCAGTCAAAGAGTAACACTGGTGGAAGATTTTAACTGTAAAGAAGTAAAATGGGAGATATTTGAAAGCGGAACTGAAAATACATGGAGAGATAGATTTTTGAGACTAATGATGAATAATATACCCCATTTCTTTTTAGCACACTTGCACACTTTCCATTAAATTACTCTTTTCTTTCCTTTTTCTTTTACTTTATAAAATAGAATGTATTTCGTGACTCCTTTTTCATACATCATCAGAAATAAAAAATATTCTTCCACGGCTTTTAGCACCTTCATTTTCGTCCTGTCAGTTTCATTGAAAAAATCCTTCACTGCTGTAGAGTTTTATTTTGCATAATCTCTTCTTTTTATATACATGTATATATATATATATATAAATACTGTATATGATTCCTCCTGTTTGTCTTCCCTTTGTCTTAATTTCTAGGACCAAATGGTCACTTTCGAAATGGACACACAAAATTTACATTTTTCCAGATTTATCCTTTTGGGAAATAATAAGTTTGATATCGATGCCTTATCTGCTTTATGTCTTGTATAATCAGTTACCTTTAACATCGTTGTATTTTTCATTTTTAATCTCAACATTGCTTTTCCCTTTTTATTTACACCTTTGCTTTCAAATGTTCACACTTTACTTGAAAACAATTAAAATCGCCCACCAGTGTTAACTTTCTACTACTTATAATTATCTTTTCTAAACTCTCTAAGTTGTCTTCCATTATTTGTTCATCTTCTATCTTTTTTGTGAACATGAGCAACTATTGTATTTTTTTCTGCATATCTTGTCATGATGTAGGTGTGCACTTATCAATTTGCCTGTCATTTTCCATAATCTACATTTATCACCTTTATCCTAGATTTGATAATTATTATCACACTTCCATTTATCTTTTTCTATCCTTCTTCCATGTATTTTGATCATTTTTATTTCTCTGTATAATTCAGTTTATCCTAGGTATACAATTCTTGGATTTTTTCTTTTAAATAGTTTGTCAATTGAAATTTTCTTGGTATTATTCCATCTGTGTACCAATTGGCATTCTCATCGTCCACTTGTTTCTCTTACCACCACTGTACCAATTCACCTGTACCAAGTCCAGTACTAACCTCCAAGATTGTCACTACTGTACCGCTTGCCACCACTGAACAGTTTTCACCCCTTTCCAGATTCTACCTATACCACTAATTCTATCTATACCACTGCTACCACTACTATTAGGTCCTTTCCCTGGGCAGATGAAAGAAAAGAAAAGAGTAAATTAAATAGATAAACAGACTTTACTTAGTGACGAATGAGAAACACAACTTGCTGTATTCTTGTGATGTTTCTACAAACACTGGTGCATAGACTACACTATACTTGACTGGACACTCGAAATCTGACCTTTTGCAAACCCGTCCTACGGCAGATTTTTAGAAAAATCAAATAAAATACTTAGAATTAAGATAGGAACCTCAAATAAAAAGCAAACACTTCAGAGTGTTGTAAAGAATATGTTTATGAGCAACACAAACAAATTAGTCAACATACGTCATCGGTGGGCGACAATTATTGAATCCTAAGAAACCAAGAAAAACAAAATTTGCAATAAATTCCAGGAATATTGGAATTTCAATCTGAAAACACTTACATGCATAGCCAATGTAGTCTATATTAATATGCAATACCATAGAATACACCATACGTGACTGTGCACTTGAAATCGGGTCTTTCGTAAATGTGTCCTGAGGCGATTTTTTATTTGTTTTATTTAAATAAAATACTTAAAATCATCATAGAAACCTCAAACAAAAAGCAAACACCTCAGAGTGATGTGAATAATATGTTTATGAGCAACAAAAACAAATTAGTCAACATACGTCATCGGTGGGCGACAATTATTAAATCCTGACACCAATAAAAAACACCAAATTTGCAATAATTTCCAGGAATATTGGAATTTCAATCTGAAAACACTTACATGCATAGCCCATGTAGTTTATATTAATATGCAATACCATAGAATACACCATATGTGACTGTGCACTCGAAATCGGGTCTTTCGTAAATGTGTCCTGAGGCGATTTTTTGTTTGTTTTATTTGAATAAAATACTTAAAATCATCATAGAAACTTCAAACAAAAAGCAAACAACTCAGAGTGATGTGAGGTATATGTTTATGAGCAACAAAAACAAATTAGTCAACATACGTCATCGGTGGGCGACAATTATTAAATCCTAAGACACCAATAAAAACACCATATTTGCAATAATTTCCAGGAATATTGACATTTTAAACTGAAAACGCATACATACATAGCCAATGTAATCCATACTAATATACATGCATGCTTGAAATAAGATTTGAAACTATTTCCAAATATTCTGTTTGTTTTCTACGTTTTCACTGAGCATGGCAGGATACACAATACCTTAGTGTTGAGAGTAATTGTAAAATATAACCAAAACTTGAACACAACACCCTAAGTCACTCGTAATCAATTCACTCATACTCATACTTCACTCATACTTTCATATACCCATAAATAACATCAAGAAGAAAAAATTTAACATTCCTAATCAACTTACGATGTTTGCTGAGTGTCATCGAGAGAGCGTTTCTCAGAGACTGTGTAAAATAACTCCATTGTAATTCCTTATTGGTGATGGTCTCTAGTCAGCTTGTTGGTTTCATTGCCTCCTTCTTCTCTTCTATCTAGCAATGTTCTTTCCAATGATCTTATCACCATACATCACTTTCCCGGCGTACGTACTTTTCCTGTAGAAAACAAACAAAATATTTGGAAATAGTTTCAAATCTTATTTCAAGCATGATTCAGAGTATACAATAGAAGCTGATGAAGCTACGGTCACACTAGGTTTTGCTAACGCTAGCCTGGCTTCCGTTTTTTCTGGATTTACAGCGATACAACTACCAGTCTGGTCACACGTAGAAGAACTAACCTTGTGGAATCAGCTGATCATAACAACAACACAAGCCGTTATGGAGGAAGCACTTCTCTTCTTCTTCTGCTCATGAACATTTTCCATGAGACTTATAATAGCGTCATGGGACCAATGAATTGAACTATTTACGTTGTTGACCTTTGTAAAGGATTGTTTTGGTCTTCTTCTTCTTCTTCTTGTGACCTCTTTCGCCTTTTGCCTTTCGCGCCACGAATTGTTATGAAAAATTCATTCCCAAGCCGATATAACGATTATATGACATTTGATCACAATCAAATCATATTCAGGAATGGTTATTTCACAATATGTGATGTTTTATTTCAGAAATTATTGCGAATTTGCCAGATTTTTTTGCTATAAACAATATGCTTTATACACAACTCCCACACGATTTTTCACTCAAACTTGTAATCTTTATGTTAATTTCCTATTTGCAAAAGTTGTAAAATCCTTTTTTATGTTCAGCCATGGTTCAGCAATCATTACTGATTGTAAAGACATGACATACAATGTCCTAAGTAGAATATGAACTGATAATATGAAGTATTATCTGTCATCACTCATAGCAGCGGAATCAATAGGACTGAAATGTATATCGTCTGTCAGCGATTGTCGCGAGTGTCCAGTCAAGTATGGTGTAGTCTATGACTGGTGTTACCACACACAACACATTATACTACACAAATCATAAATTATCATACACAACGTGTTAACACACATGAAAATATCTAGCTAACTCTACCTAATTACGTGAGGGAACTAATGGAGGAAGTAGCCGAAATAGCACTCACTGCACTTATGTCCGTGTGTCCCTCTGTCCTTCTAAATACTTCGTCCACAGCTCAAGGCAACTTCACAGGCAGCCCCAGAAACTCCAGCAATAAGGCAGAAGACAGTCATGTGCTGATCCTCTCAGGAGCTGTATCTGGGAGGAGAGTTTTATGTTAGACATGAATATTACTAGGAAGGTTCCACGTATTTTCCAAGTCCCTAGCCACACAAATCTCCCTTACCTTCCTAGCTGTAGTCTGGGCACAAAGAGACTGCACCACGCGGTCACATCCCCTTATATACCACTCGATTCGAGTGACGTCACGAGTTTTTATATTAACGGCACTTATACTTCTTCCCATCATCCCTCAACTAATTGTCCCTACTCTAAAATTAACAAGGTATTTAATAGTTGAACGAGTGTGAAGACTTTGTAAGATTAAACGAGTACTTACCAAGTATGAAGTTTGATCGTAATTTCACGAACATTTAACGACGTCACAGTGGTGCACAATGAGAGACCATTCCAACCTCAGTCCGTTTAGAGAGTAGGTTATAGGAAGCAGCCACCAACTACCGCTGAGAGCCCATGCCCCAAAGTGAGCTCCGTGAATAGATAGGGCAGGGAGGGAGGGCATTGTGCACCACTGTGACGTCGTTAAATGTTCGTGAAATTACGATCAAACTTCATACTTGGTAAGTACTCGTTTAATCTTACAATTTCACGCCACAATATTTAACTGACGTCATAGCGGTACCCAATGAGAGCTTTAGAGAAGTTTCTAAAACCTAGCAAATCACACAAATTTCAGAAAAAGGGTCAGTATGGAATCGTGAAAAAGAAAATCCATAGGAACAAAGTAAAGCACTACATTGTAATTCAGAAAATAGAAAACATTAACAATTATCAAAAAAATAGTGAAACACAGTCCCACAGGAACATGGAAAGGAAAATTACCCATCACCCATACCAAAAATGGGGTCAAAGAACCCTCACATTAAACCCTGAGCAGAGGAAAAGGCCAAACATTATATGACAAAACTGCCCTCGCAAACTGTCCATGCTGAGCGATGGGCTTCCGGTAGTGTTGCGTAAAGGTCAACTCCCTGGCCCAACCAATGGTGGAGACAATCGTGGATAATGGCAAAACCAGGGCCGCCTTGCTGGACAATGCAGACCTAGTCAAATGGGAAGAAAATATAGTAAGGTCAATGCCAGCAACCCCTATCACATCTCTCACCCAACGACGCAAAGTATCACGAGAGGCCAGCCGTACTGGAGGTCGTGTCGTCAAGAAAAACCCCGTAAGCGCCCCTCGGAAGGTCGTTGTCCTATCAAGATAATGCTCAATGGTGTGCACAACGCATAAGCAGTTGTCATACGGGTAAGCCTCAAAGACCACCCTTGACAGAAGGACCCCAGGATGGGAAGTTTTCATCAGATCGCCAATCCCAAAAACAACCTGAGTCTCAGAGACAAACAAACTTCTTGTGTCCAGCAAATGCAAGGTCTGGCCACGTTGGCCAGTCAACAAGAACATAAGAACGACCAATTTTATGGATAACTGAGGAAAGGACAAATCCTCCGTGGGACCCAGACTGCAGATATTAATCCAGAACTAGCTGAGGATCCCAAGTCATGAAACGGGAAACTAAAGGATGTTGTCCCGCAGGACGTCCATCAAAAGTAGCAACTGCAGAGATGCCAGACCGGATAGTGTTCATAGAGCTGTACCCGCGGCCTGTCCCCCATTTAAATTCTGACAAAAAATAGTCCAGAAGGACATTCACAGGTGATTGAAATGGATCCACTTCCCTGCCAAGGCAAAATGACAGCCAGCTGTTGATAGGCGGCCCATATTGAGCCTTAGTACTAGATCTCCAGGACTGAAGGATAAACTGGGCAACCTCTGTCGAAAGGCCTCGACGTGTGAACGCTGCCCGGAGAGCACCATTGCTGTCAAGACCAACCCCCGAGCCCGAGGGTGTGCAAGAGTTAGCTGTTGCGGAAAGCAGAGGACAGCGTGGAAGCAAGACTGGATTGGCTGCCAACATTTGAAGGGCCGCCGGAAACCACACCTGAGTTGGCGACAGTGGGAGAATCATCAGCGCCATCGCCCCGTAGTCCTGCAGTTTCCGGAGAGCCCTGGATATCACACTGAAAGGTGGAAAGCATATAAACTCTTCCCATCCCAATCCAAGGTAAAGGCATTAAAGCACATAGCAGATGGGTCTGGCCTCCAAGAAACATAGTCAGGTAACTGAGCATTTATCTGTGTAGCAAAAAGATTGATATCAGGAGTATAAAAACGCTGATAAACCATCCTGAAAATACATGGCTGTACCATCCTCTCACTATCCATCCTACTGACTCTAGACTCCGTGTCTGCTGTCACATTGTATAAATCCTGTACATGCTGTGTTGATAAAATAATATCCCTAGAAGCAGCCCACTTAAAAAACTGTTCTGTAAAAGCATGAAGCGTAGGTCGTGTGCTACCACAACGATCAATACATGCAACCACAGTGGTGTTGTCAGAGCGAAGCTTAATATAAGAGCCATTCTTATCCCGACAAAATGACTGCAAGCCCAACAGAATGGCCCTTAACTCCAAAGAGTTTAAATTATCCAGCTCCTTGTGGGCCCAGTGACCTCCAGTTGTAAAGTCCCCATCGAAGCACCCCAGCCAGTCAGGCAGGCATCTATAAACAGCTAACATGTTGGAGAAGAAGAGCGGAGCGACCTCTCCTGAAAAACTAAATTAGTCACTCATCAAGTGACTAATTCCCAGGCATGAGCATCTCAAACAACGCAGGAATCATAATTGCCATAGGACCGAGAGAGATCCCTGTTACGAATAATCTCCAGGTACCTGTAACGGAGAGTAGCTAACTCTGCAGCAGGGCCAGAAGCCACTGCTAAACCAATAAAAGAGGACAAGTCTTGTAAGGTGATATCTTTGTTGAGGAGCAAACATTTTTCCTTGACTTTGCCCTCCTTACAAGAGGGCAAAGTCAAGGAAACAGAGTCGAGAACCACATCAAGGAAAGTAACCCTCTGGGTAGGCTCTAGGATCGACTTCCGCATATTGATGGTGAGACCCAGAGAATGAAAGAAGTGCAAGGTATAGCCCACCTGGGCCCGCAAGGCCTCTATCGATAAAGCAATAAAAAGACAGTCATCTAAATAACAAACCACAACCATTCCAAGGGACCAAAGGTGGGAGAGGACAGGTTTCAGTAACTTTGTAAAGGTGCGAGGAGCAGAAGATAACCCCTGAGGGAGACAAGTAAATCTAAAAGCACGGTCCTTCCACCAAAACTGAAGCCACTTCCTATCCACAGGCCTAACATAAACTGAATGATAGGCATCCTTGAAATCAACTGTAACAAAAAAACAGTTAGGGAGGATTAAAGGAATCACATCCTTCAGAGTGTCCATCTTAAAAAGAATATAAGGCACATGAACATTAAGGTCCATCAAGTTTAGGATAACCCTTGCCGGCCTGAACCGGCTTTATGATGGGAAACAAAACCGTGATCTTCAGGTAAACAAAGCTCCACTATTGACTGTTTAAGGAAGTGATATAAGGCATCGTTCAGGGTCTGATCATCCGCCTTAGACAGGGCGAGAGGACGTGGAGGCACAGTCTGAAAAGGTATGGACACAAATTCTAGAAATTTTCCCTTCACCACATCATGAATTCAAGGATCCTGCATGAGATCCCCACAGTAGGTTAGCAGAGAAAATCTTACACCCTCTAAAGTTATCAGGTGTATTAACTAAAGGAGGAAACCCGGAACTCACTGGAGAGGTTACTGCAGCTTCGGCCCAAGCATCCCCCTCCCCTGGGGAGACTGCTACCCTAAAAAAAGGCCGGGATTGGAAGTAGCACTTGTCAAGGTACTAATATGACAAGAAAGCAACAGCTGCTTCCATTCCTAGGTCAGGTCACTTTGGGAATCACTTTTGAGTGTATCTAACACATCACTTTCCCTCACTAGCACAAGTTACCTGGGTGTTATTACAGTGTTACACCCGTCTCATTAAGAAGGTCACCTATAACACATATAGGGCACATATAACACACTCATCTATTGCTTTTCTGTCACAATGACTTCGTTCATCAGATGTAAATTGTTACTTACTTATTACTTGTTGTCGTTATTTAACAGGTCCCACTCAGCAAATGGAGCTCTGCAGGACTGTTCACATATGATTTTATCAAAGAGCATATGAATCACGAACAGTCATGTCATCAAGGTTGTAGCACTCAGAGAATAAGTATCTCTTTATTGTGTTAACAACTGATCACGGAGGCCGACCTAACCCTCACCGTTAGGTTAGATTTTTATAGGT
The DNA here is from genome assembly GCA_036785275.1 of Cancer borealis. NCBI lineage: Eukaryota > Metazoa > Arthropoda > Malacostraca > Decapoda > Cancridae > Cancer > Cancer borealis. The sequence continues at coordinate 48,925 of JAXIVD010002703.1, forward strand.
TAGGTTAAGTTAGATAGAAAGTGATGTTGGAAAGTCTGAACCAAGCAACACAAGAACAATGTCGGAGTCGGTGGGTATAACTGTAAATTTACCATTATTTTCATGTTTATATTTGTTATTTGTATAACGTTCAAGTTTTAGTCATTGTGCAGGATGGTAGAACACATCTCAGTGACAGGCTAGGTGACAGCAAAGATGGTCTGGATGGAAGCATGGCACTCCTCAAAGTGGCACTGTATCCAAGTGCCTCCGTAATGGCACTGACAAGGCGTGGTGGTGGGAAGGAGGTTAATGAGTCCAGCACTGTGTAGGGAGTGCCACCATAATGATGTTGCAGAGTGCCATCGTAATGGTGCAGCAGTGTCACTGTAATAGTGCAGCAGTAATGAACACAGATATATATACTAAGTCACTAACAGCCTCTCTAGGCACGGGAGAGCGCTCAGCTGACGTGAGGGCCTGAGACGTGAAGGCGGAGAAGCGCTAGGTGGAGGAGGGAGTGTGGAAATATCTACCAAAGACCGACTCCTCTTAGCAGACTTATCTAAGTCGTCCTTCTCCAAGCTCCCACGCTTCTTGCTACCCGAGGACGAAGAAGAGGGACGCCTTACGCCTGGGTGGCGACGTTAAACTGTGCAACCAGAGAGACAAAGAGGGTCAGATAAACACCATATGTTGTCTACTAGGGTGGTAGAAACCAACCCACAGCTCCAAACTGCATAGTAATTAATACATATGGCAGTAAATGCATCCGTAGATGTAGATATATTTCACCCACAGTCAACTTAGGACTGTATAGGAGAAAGCTTCCCAGGCAAACTTTAACCAGGGAGAAGCGAAGCAGCTGACGTGTTGTTGACTGTGGGGAGGTAGAATGTAAACTGATGGTGGAATGGTAGTAGAGCGTCTCTCATTGGGTACCGCTGTGATGTCAGTTAAATATTGTGACGTGAAAATGAGGATTTAACCAGTGATTCCGTAAAGGAATCACAGTGAATGAGAGGGGGGGTTAGTCGCGCTCTGTACACGGCTTTCCTCTTTAAAAAAAATAAATCCTTGTATTCTCACACTCGTAAGGTGATGAAGGTTGACAATAGTTAACGTTCAACAAAACCGGTGTTCTTCTGTATCTTCTGTTGTCCATGTTTCCACACTCCTTTTCTCTCTTCCTTTTCTCTCTTCCGTCTTTGCAAGACTCCGGGTCAGACGTGACCCGACCTCCTGGTCGGAACAGGTGAACCCAACTCCCACCAGTCCTGGCAAGCTGAGCAGGATGGTGATCCTTGGCGGGGTTTCACCAAAGCCTTCATCCATGGAGGGTGAACTTCCAGGTCCTTTCCCGGGGGCAGACTCCAGAGCCCCCAGGATTCCTTGGTGATCTCTGCTTCAGCTGCGGGAACAGTGTATCAGCTCAGCATCTCATTGCAGCTGCAAAAGAGTTTATGGGCAGTAACCAGGTTCCTTTAGCCACCCAGGGGTCTGCTTACGAACATCTCTCCCTCTTCCTCATCCTCGGAAGGCAACACGACCTCGCTCATGTCGACTAAATAACCTCCATCACCCACAAATCGTGTTAACTTGTCCGCGGCACGGTGGATTGTGTCGCCACTGAAAGTGAGGTGGTGGTTGTGGTTGTGGTTGTAGTGGTGGCTGCCTCATCAACCCTCGAAATGTTCTCATTGCTAGCTTGGCGGAGCATGGAGGAAGAGTGTCCTCGGCTCTCCCATAGTCGCCCCCACGTACAAGCTAATATCCCTAACTAGCGTCACACTCATCCGATGTTTAAATATAAAAAACATAGTATGGGCTTTCAGTTTCATTACCGTGGGCTCCACCAACGAATCGAGCAAGGTGTTATCTTTCTTCTATTTGGACTAGTAAAGGATTCCATCTTAGAAGTCATAATTACAATTTAATAGGGGGGGTGTGAATCCACATAACCTAAGAAAAGCAATCCCCTTCTCTCTTTCAAATCTAACCCGTAAGTCTGATCTTAATCACCATTATCAAAAGTAAAAAAAAAAACGAACAAAAACATAACTATACCCCTTTTAAATTTAATAAGCAGCACCCACTTTGATGCGATGGGGGGGAAGGACACCCGGCCACCCGAAGGCCGCGACTCACTTAACGACCTGAGGACCTGTGCCCGCAGAGGAGATTTTGAGCGCATCAGAACTAATACTATCACTAACACTTAAAAAAACAAAAAAAACAATGTATCACTATTAACACTACGTAAATATCCTAATCACCAATCACTAATCACTACTCTGTAATAAAAAAAAAATTAACTGGAGAGGGGTGCTAGGCTAACTACCTACCTAACTAGCACACGAGGCACTGCGTAGCGTCCTCCGGACAACGTGGGCTGATGCGTAATTTACACATCTACACCGCTACCACCACTGTACCAATTGGCATTGACACTCAGCTGCCACCACGATACCACTTGGCATCGACACTGTCACCTTGTTTCTCTTACCACCACTGTACCAATTCACCTGTACCAAGTCCAGTACTAACCTCCAAGGTTGTCACTACTGTACTGCTTGCCACCACTGAACAGTTCTCACCCCTGTCCAGATTCTACCTATACCACTAATTCTACCTATACCACCGCTACCACTACTATTAGGTCCTTTCCCTGGGCAGATGAAAGAAAAGAAAAGAGTAAAATAAATGGATAAACAGACTTTACTTAGTGACGAATGAGAAACACAACTTGCTGTATTCGTTTGATGTTTCTACAAACACTGGTGTTATCACACACAACACATTATACTACACAAATCATAAATTAACGTGTTAACAAACACATGAAAATATCTAGCTAACCCTACCTAATTACGTGAGGGAACTAATGGAAGAAGTAGCCGAAATAGCACTCACTGCACTGATGTCCGTGTGTCCCTCTGTCCTTCTTCTAAATACTTCGTCCACAGCTCAAGGCAACTTCAAAAAAACTCCAGCAATAAGGCAGAAGCCAGTCATGTGCTGATCCTCTCAGGAGCTGTATCCGGGAGGACAATTTTATGTTAGACATGAATATTACTAGGAAGGTTCCACGTGTTTTCCAAATCCCTAGCCACACAAATCTCCCTTACCTTCCTAGCTGTAGTCTGGGCACAAAGAGACTGCACCACTTTAAAATTTTTTTTTTTTTTTTTTTTTTTGACGATCAGCCATCAGCCATCAGCCATGGCATAGGCTATTAGGCCATATGAATTAAATTTTAAACTTGTTTTATTTTTAGGATTATTTTATTTTATTTATTTTTTATTGATTTATCTAATTTTAATAATTTTAATTTATTAAAATATTTGTTTGTTTGTTTGTTATTTTATTCATTCTATATTTTATACATAGAAAATAAAAATACATTCATACAATTTCAGTCACGCATCATGCATACACACTCATACTTGGGAGCCTGAACCTAAGGCAAAAACTAAAGTCATTAGTCAGGGGAGGTGGGGGACAAAAATGATACGTACTACATGCAATGGGGGTGGATACGTACGAATACGTATTTACAATAAACATGGGGAATAGTGAATGACATTCACGCTAGACACATAATCATTCATTCAAAATATATTTATAATAAAAGAAAGTTCAGTATGTAGAAAGTGTCACAATAATATAAAAAAACATTGGAATATACAAGTAAATCATAACTCTTTGATTAAGTTGGTCTCAGCCAGGAAAATCATCAGGTTATCGACCACATCCGGATGCTGGTCACCCAGAAGGGTGGTCTGCCTCATCGGAAGGTGGCGGGCCTCACAGAAGACTGCGAGGGACCGTCGCGCCTCCCGATAACGCATACAGTGAAGCAGGATGTGGTCGATAGAGAGGGTAATATGACAGGTGATGCATTGGGGTGGGAAGGCGTGGGCGATGTAGGGGAGCATGTGGGTGGGTAGGGTGCAGCCCATTCTGAGGCGTGCGAGAACCACCTCCTAACGCCTTGTGGGGCAGTTGGAGGAAGCCCACTCGCCTAGGATGGGTTTTACTGTTGTTAGATGGAGGTTGTCCCAGTGACTTTGCCACAGGAGGTAAACTGATGATTTTGCAGCCGAGGCATGACTGCAGATCGCGATGGAGGTTCTACGCTCCCTCAAGCTCTGCAGCGGATCTAGCCAGCATGTCAGCTTGCTCATTCCCGTAAATACGCGAATGACCAGGCACCCAAAACAAAGAGAAAGACTTACGGCGTGAATTTAGCTTATTAATGTTGCCTTGGATTTCATTGGCATCCGTGCGCCCTGACTCTACCGCCTGAAGGGCTGACATAGAAAATGACAATTATGTTATGATTTGAATTTAGTGCATAACCTATGGCTTTATCAATTGTAAAAAGTTCTGAGGAAAAAACCGATGTATGGGAAGGTAGACGGAACCTGAGGGCACATTCACGTGACCAAACACTAGCACCCACACATTCACTCGACTTGGAGCTATCAGTGTACAGGTGGAGCAAGGGAGGGAGGCTAGCGACGAGAGCCCGGAAGTGATATCCTATCTCCACTTCGGTTATGGCAGGCTTGTGCTTGGGTAGTAATTTTGTAATGGTGGTGGCTTTGGGCTCCCAAGGGGCTTTTGTTGGTAGCACCATCTGGTCAACACCGTCAAGGTCCACCTCACACCTCTGGCATAAAGTGTGAAGGCGGACCGCTAGTGGACGGTGTCGACCACCGTGGAGATGGTGGTGCTGTTGAATTAAGTTAGCTGCCATGACTGCACCACGCGGTCACATCCCCTTATATACCACTCGATTTGAGTGACGTCACGAGTTTTTATATTAACGGCACTTATACTTCTTCCCATCATCCCTCAGCTAATTGTCCCTACTCTAAAATTAACAAGGTATTTAATAGTCTGTACATATGTTAGTATAGTGTACCTTACTTCTGTTTTATAAGAACCTTTTGTTTGTTCTATTCTTTTTTTAACATCTATTCTCTATGTACCATTTTATTATCCTGTTGACCTGCATTCTCCTCCTCAAAATTTTTTTTTTTTGTCATTTTATAATTTTTCTGATTTGCCTCTTCCTTCAATCTTAAGATATAATTTATTTTCCACTTCATTCATACTCTTTTTAGTTAACAATTTTATATTCTTCAATATCTCTGAGTAGATAAGTTCCTGCTAAGATCTCTTCTGTTGCAGACTTAAATCTTTAGTTAAAGTTAAACTGGTCTAGCACCTCCTTCTTTATATGAACTCCACTTCCCACTGCAACTGCACATTCAAACGATCCATTATTCTCCAACCTACCTCTGATCTCATTATATTTTTTTTATACCAACATGACACGTACACTAAATGGAATAAAATTCAGGCCCAAACTTTTCTGTAGATTGTCCATTTACCTACAGTGCCACTACATGTGAAATATTGACCTTTGTTTTATCAACATATTTTCTCAGGCCCTAGGATAATGAGCCTTTTATCAATCTTGTGAGCATAGCTTTTTCCTCAACCTCACTCCCTGTAACTAGCAACAATTTATCAGTATACAACACTTCCCATTGGGGTTCCTTTTATAAAATCATGAGACAAATAATCATAAGGGGCTCAAAACAGATCCTTGGTGCACACCCGTGTTTCCAGAAAATTTATTGTTGAACTCCATGCTCACCATTTTAATTCTTACTTGTGCGGTAGCATCTACATACATTACCATCACTACTCTAAACTTAAACTTTCTCATAATCCATTTAACCATTTATCTTGGTGTTTTATCATAAGCTTTTTCTAGAAGTACAATTCTTTTCTCTTTGCTTAGTGCTTTTCCTGCATTTACTGCACAGTGAATATTATATCAGTGGTTACACTGCCTGGTCTAAACCCAACCCAATACTACAGCTATGTAAATGCTTACATACAAATATACATTCACTTAATTTTATCTCATCACTCTATCACTTAGGTTATGTTTTTTTTACTGCAGGTTAATGATGACTTGCTGGAAGTACCACAGTTTCCTGGGTCATGCCTCGGCTGCCTGTGGGAGAACTCACCGAGTGATCGGCATGTATTCACTCTCTTTGATGAGAAGCAGCTCTACACCTACATCTATCACCAGGAACACATCAAGGGTGGGTCAACATTGAATTTTTTCTCAGCTGTACTATAGAGCTCAGAACTGGTTCTACCCATTCCTGGCCTGACGGGGAAATCGGCACCATTTGATTTTGAGTTTGAGTTTTAAAAGATACCTGATCTGTGGGATAAAGACTGGGAAGGGGTGAACAGTAACCTTCCACTTCTACAAACCTACACAGCCTCCTGGCTAGTACAGTGGTAGAGCGCTGGCCTTGCATTTGCTTGGTCGGCATATCGAGTCCCCGCCCGGGCCCATGATGCTTAAGCTGT
>JAXIVD010002704.1:0-2500 GCA_036785275.1 Cancer borealis
CTCTGAGGACAACAAGATATTGAGGAAGGCCGACAAGCCTCAACTCGCTCAAGTTGTCAATGACCACTGTACCAAGGTACTGGCACGTGAAGGAACACCTGAAACCACGCCTTCAACATTCCTTAAGACTGAAAGGTATGTGCTTGATGGTGGATCCTTGCTGCACAAGCTCAAGTGGAAGAAGGGAGATACATATGGCAAAATTGCCAGAGCATATGTAGACTTTGCAACGTAAATGGGACAGCAACTGTTGTCTTTGATGGCTATGGTGCAGGGCCTTAGATAAAGGATAACACTCTGCAGAGAAGGGGACAAGCCAAGAGCTATGCGACTGTGAACCTCACCGGAGAAACTGAATTTGACGGAAAGATAAATGAATTCCTATCTGTCGGCAGTAACAAACAACAGATGATCGCATGAATAGGTGAGCAGTTGAAGAAAGTGGCTTCACAGTTATTCAGGCATTAGGGAACGCTGACGTGGACATTGCCAAAAGAGCCGTAGACACCACCACACTAATCGGAGAGGACACAGATTTGTTGATGCGTTTACTTCATTACTGTATACCAGATGGAAAACCACTTTATTTCAGATCAGACAACAGTCAAGAAGCAATCTGAAAGTATGACATCAATCGGATGAAGCATCTTCTTGGAAATAAATTGTGCACGTATTCACAGGATGTGATTCAACATCTCGTGTGTATGGCATTGGGAAAAATCAGTCTTTATAAAACTCGTGGAAGATGATCAAGTCCTCCAGTTGTGTGCAGATACATTCACTTCGAGAAGCGTGAGCCGCGCTGAAATACAGAAACCTGGCAACCAAGCAATAGCCTTTATTTTTGGTGGGAAGAGCACAAGTTCTTTGGCAGCCATGCGTTGCAAGATATTCACAAAGAAGGTCGCTGCTGCTAAGTCTTTCGTTACACCTGAACGGAATCCCCAACGGAATCTGCCACCAAGTTTCATCGTATCAGAGTGCACTACCAGGTCATGGTTTGGATGGGGATGGAGGATGACCTCGATCCATTGGACTGGGGATGGGAACTTAAAGAATCAAGACAGTCAGTTAGAGGAGGAGAGTTGATGAGACGAAAAGCTTTAGACTCCACCATGTTTAATAAAGCTGTGTGAGTTGAGCTCCCCCAGACATTAGAGCCATACTCCATACATGGGCGGATGAGCCCCTTGTACAGAACAAGCAGCTGAAAGGGAGCGAAAGGTGGACGCAGACGCTATAGGACATCTAACTTCTTGGAAGCTGATTTAGCAAGAGTAGAGATATGACATTGCCAGTTAGATTTTTAATAAAGAATAGACCGAGTGTGTTTACTGTGGAGGAGAGGGGAAATTGTGTCATTGAAGAAGAGGGGATAGTTATCTGGAAGGTTATGTCGAGTAGATAGTATCTATTGCTATATGTCCGTATTTGTAGGCTTATTTATATCTATCTGTGTACATTCCTACATCAGTCACTTCTGCCATTTATTGTTTGTTTGCATGACTGTTTATATGTATGTGTGTGTGTGTGTGTGTGTGTGTGTGTGTGTGTGTGTGTGTGTGTGTGTGTGTGTGTGTGTGTGTGTGTGTATGTGTGTGTGTGTGTGTATGTGTGTGTGTGTGTGTGTGTGTGTGTGTGTGTGTGTGTGTGTGTGTGTGTGTGTGTGTGTGTGGAAGGAGGGGGGGTAAAGGGACAAGGGGAGGGGAGTGAGTACTGTGTATATATATGAAAACAATGCTTGATCTCTTGATTCTGCTCTCTCTCTCTCTCTCTCTCTCTCTCTCTCTCTCTCTCTCTCTCTCTCTCTCTCTCTCTCTCTCTCTCTCTCTCTCTCTCTCTCTCTCTCTCAATCTCTCTCTCTCTCTCTCTCTCTCTCTCTCTCTCTCTCTCTCTCTCTCTCTCTCTCTCTCTCTCTCTCTCTCTCTCTCTCTCTCTCTCTCTCTCTCTCTCTCTCTCTCTCTCTCTCTCTCTCTCTCTCTCTCTCTCTCTCTCTCTCTCTCTCTCTCTCTCTCTCTCTCTCTCTCTCTCTTTCGTAGCAATGAGTTCAAGTTAAACAAATTTCTATTAATAAAGTGAAAGGCATAAAATGGTTAACAAACGTGAGGCTTAACGAATTTACAGTTACTGTATATAAGATTGAAAATCCTGTGAAGGTTACATAAGGATATGGAAAAAGGGCATCAAGACCAAGAAGGTGACTTGTGATTATTTACTGTATATTTTGTTTCTTATTTAATAGACGCATACGGACTAAACTTACATATTTACACACTAACAGAGGAGGATGGAAGTAGGATATCATCACTACATATTGTAGTTGAGATGTAATGGACGCATATAGACAACACTTGATAATTTCAACACGCACAGAAGAGGCAAAAGACACCAGTGGTTGGAGTGTGTGTGTGTGTGTGTGTGTGTGTGTGTGTGTGTGTGTGTGTGTGTGTGTGTGTGTGTGTGTGTGTGTGTGTGTGTGTGTGTGTGTGTGTGTGTGTGT
>JAXIVD010002704.1:5000-26947 GCA_036785275.1 Cancer borealis
GAGTTGCTTGAAAAGTACAGGAAGATGATCCGCCAGTACAGGACTAAGTCTAATAACATTGTTATTTCAGGCATTCTTCCCAAGATAGATGCTGAACCGAGGTTCTACGGCAAGGCGCTCATCATCAACCACAGACTCGAATCCCTCTGTTCACAGGAAGGTGTTGACTTCCTAAACCTGTGGGATGACTTTTACAATAACCCACTTCTTTTCCAGTACGACGGACTGCACCTGAACAGTGTTGGGCATGCTCGCTTGGGCAGACTTTTCAGTGATAAAGTTTTTCTTTATAGGTCAAAAAACGCCGAGCGGACGAGAGCAGCAAAGACATCATAGTTTCTCCGTGTAATGCCACCACTGAGCCAAATAATAATGTCACAGCTGATCCAATTACTAACGTCACCACTGATCCTAATGCTAATGACGCTACTGATCCGAATATTAAAGTTTGTTATGTAAATGCTCGCAGCATCAGAAATAAATTCACTGATCTTGAAGCTCTCGCCGCAATGGATCAGTACCATATCATAGGAGTCACAGAATCATGGTTAGACACGTCGAACAGAGATTACATTGCAGAATTTCAGTTATCCGGTTATACAATTTTTAGCTGTGAAAGAGAAAACAAAATTGGCGGTGGTGTAATCCTATATATTCACAGCTCGCTCCATCCGATCTCCCTTAAAACAGAACCCATCAACGGAGTGGACACAGTTTTCATCGAATTAAAGAGTAACTCGAGCAGAAAAATACTTGGATTGATTTACAGACCACCAGGAAGACCCGCTGAAATTGACCGTTTGCTTTTCGAATCAATCTCCGAAACAATTAGTCAATGTGAAACAATCATTATGGGCGATTTTAACTTGCCAGTAACGAGATGGGGAAATCCGTTAAGATCACATGCAGGACACGACCTGTACACGAATTTATTAGAGAGCGAATTACATCAACACGTTCATGAACCGACGCGCGACTTAAATACCCTTGACCTCATTCTTTCAACAAGCGAAGAGATAGTCAGCAACGTAAATGTTGGCCCAGTTTTCAGCTCAAGCGACCATCGGATAATTACGTTCAACTTGAAAATGAAGGAAATAAAAGTAAATGACAGTAAGGAGAGGGTACCAAATTATCAAAGGGCAAATTTCACCAGAATGCGGACAATTCTAGAAGACACTGACTGGAGTGAACTGTTGTCAGAGTCAGAATCAGATATTGATAGGTCATGGGAGGCCTTTACCACAAAGCTGAACGAAGCTATTAGAGTATGTGTACCGTATCGTTACAGACGTTCAGCAAGGAAGAATAAACCAAAATGGTGGAACAATGAGATAAAAAACAGCCTCTCTCTCAAAAAACACGCGTACGATAAGTATATATCAACTAAAAACCAAGATGACAAAGTTGAGTTTGACAGAGTTCGTCGCGAAACTAAGAGACTAATAAAGCGCAGCAAGAATAACCTTGAAGAATATATAGCGGAATCATGTAAATCTAATCCTAAAGAATTTTATAGTTTTGTTAAGAGTAAAAAAGCCCTTACCTGTAATATCGGTCCACTTACTAAAGGACAAGGAAATCACACAAACGACGAAAATGAAATGGCTACAATCCTAAACAACTTTTTTGCATCCGTATTTACAGAAGAGGATTGTTCATCGTTTCAACCACTCGAGACTAGAAGAACCGAAAACTTCTTAAATGATTTACTCATCGTAGAAAATGACGTTGAACAAAAAATCGATAAGATGAAAACTAATAAAACCCCTGGACCAGATAAAATTTCCCCGAAAATCTTGAAAGAGGTCAAGCATCAGATCAGTAAACCGCTTGCAATCATATTCAATAAATCCTTAAGGATTGGTAAAGTTCCATCAGATTGGAAACGTGCTAATGTAACCCCAATCTTCAAAAAGGGAGACAAGTCACAACCCGGAAATTATGGGCCAATCAGTCTGACGTCAGCAGTATGTAAATTAATGGAGACAATCATTCGTGACAATATGGTGAAATTCCTTGAAGACAACGATATAATTAAACCCTCACAACATGGTTTCCGTAATAAACGTTCATGTCTAACTAACTTATTAGACTTCTTTTACAATGTTTTTGACACGTACGATGAAAGCAGAGCAGTAGATATCATATATCTGGATTTTCAAAAGGCCTTTGATAAAGTTCCCCATCAACGATTGCTTAACAAACTAAAGACTCACGGTATCTCTGGTAGCATCTACAATTGGCTTCAGGACTGGCTCTCTGAACATAAACAGAGAGTAGTCTTAAACGGTGTCTCCTCTCAATGGTTAAACGTAAAAAGTGGCGTACCACAGGGTTCAATACTTGGCCCTATTTTGTTTCTGATATATGTTAATGACATAGATGATGGGATCTCATGCAAAATATCAAAATTCGCTGACGATACGAAAATTGCCAGTAAAGTAACTTCGACAAGTGACAGAGAAGTCTTACAATCAGACCTTGATCGACTAACGTCTTGGGCCAATAAATGGCAAATGAAATTTAACGTTGATAAATGTAAGATACTACATATCGGAAGAAATAATGATCACGTTCAGTACCAAATGAATGGAAAACTACTTTCTGCAGTGAACAAGGAAAAAGATCTAGGAATCACAATATCAAGCGATTTAAAACCCAGTCAGCATTGCTCAGAGGTAGTTAAAACCGCTAACAGATTGGTCGGCTTTATTGGGCGTACTTTCGAAAATAAATCAGAAAAAGTCATATTAAAACTGCATAATTCACTAGTACGACCTCATCTTGAATATTGCGTACAGTTCTGGTCCCCATATTACAGAAAGGACATTGACAAACTGGAAAGAGTCCAGCGTAGAATAACGAAAATGATTCCAAGGCTGAAAAATAAACCTTATGAAGAAAGACTTAAAGAATTAAACTTATTCAGCCTCGAAAAACGAAGGATGAGAGGAGATTTAATTGAAATGTTCAAGATAATTAAAGGATTTGATAATATCAATGCAGAAGATTACATTACTTTTGATCGATCAAATATAACAAGAAGACGTCATACTTTTAAGATTACTGGTAAAAGATTCACATCAAACGAAGCCAAACATTTCTTTTTCAATCGGATCGTTAACGTTTGGAACTCCCTGCCCGCCAATGTCGTCGACAGTAAAACAATTAATACATTCAAAAATAGACTGGACAAATACTTAGAAGCCAATCCGCAACTAAAACATTATTCGTCAACATAGTAAACTTTGAGCAAGTTCCTTCTAATGTACAGTAATTACAAAATCTCGTTTCGGAAGGACGTCGCTAGGGGCCTGACATCGCTTGCCAGGTAGTAGTGTTAGTGACAGTAGTAATAGGCTAGACTAATCTAATTCCACGCATTTATTTATTTATTTTTACTTATATTGCATGGTTGGCCTTCCTCTCCTGCCAGTCGTGGCTGGTGGGAGAATCCCTCACCCTTACTATCCTGTATCCTTCATCCCAGATTAGATAGTGTAGTCTAGTTTATCACAAACAGCCTCGTAAGGGCCAGTAGGCCTGTTGCTGTTTGTTCTTCCTATGTGTTCCTATGTGTTCCTCCTCCCACTCTTCTTCTTCCTCCTCTTCTTCTTCTTCTTCTTCTTCTTCTTCTTCTTCTTCTTCTTCTTCTTCTTCTTCTTCTTCTTCTTCTTCTTCTAACTCCTCCCGCAACTTTTCCTTCTCTTCCTCTCCAACCTATACGTTCAAATACAAAACTACAGGAGCAGAGGAGGTGTCGGCCAAGGAAAGCAAAGCCAGGAAAAGGAGGCGACAGAGACAGAAGCAGGAGGAGCAGCGGCACTGAACATGCCGCCAAGGCGGACCGGGAACTTGTCCAGACTGTGACAAGCCGAGGTGAGGCGCCGAGCGAAAATTTCCTATTACCGTTATACGCGTGCGTATCTATTATCTCTCTTTATATACGCCACATAGATAGAGAAACAGATAGATTAAAAAAATAAAAAACTCGACAAATACGACTTGCTGAGCTGTTAGGTAGGTAGGTAGTTAATTAGTTGATAAGTAGGTAGGTAGGTAGTTAATTAAGTAGTTAATTAGGTAATTAGATACTTAGGTGGTTAGATGGTTAGGTAGGTAGTTGTTATGTAGATATGTACGTATATGTATGCAAGTAGGTAGATAAGTGGGTATCATACTTTTAAGATCTATTATGTATGTAATCATAAGGTATGCATTTATTATGTATGTATTTATAATGTATTATGTAGGTATTTATGATGTATATATGTATTAATTATGTGTTTATAAAAAAACAGTATGTATATGTCTATATTAAGTATATACTAATTATTTATATATTGATAAGGAATATATTTATTTATATGTATGTATTAGGTATGTATTTATTATGTTTGCATTTACTTTGTGTGTGTATGAATGCGTGTATGTATATGTATGTGAGTGTGAGTGTGTGTGTGTGTGTGTGTGTGTGTGTGTGTGTGTGTGTGTGTGTGTGTGTGTGTGTGTGTGTGTGTGTGTGTGTGTTGATGGTGTGTGGGTGTGATTGTGTGTTGATGATGATATGTGGGTGTGTGTATGTGTGTGTGTGTGTGTGTGTGTGTGTGTGTGTGTGTGTGTGTGTGTGTGTGTGTGTGTGTGTGTGTGTGTGTTGATGGTGTGTTGGTGTGTCAGTGGTGGTGTGTGACTGTGTGTTTGGTTAGTAGTGTGTGGGTGTCTTTGTGTGTTGGTGGTGCCTGGGTATTAATGGAATGTATGTGTGTGTGTTTATTTGTGTGTATTGCGTAGAGTGAGTGCATTTGTGTATCTATGTGTGTATGTGTGTGTGCTTATTTGTGTGTATTGCGTGGAGTGAGTGCATTTGTGTATCTGTGTGTGTTGTTGAAAATTAAATGCTCGAAAGAAATGATGTTGCCACTGTTTGCACAATTGTACACCGCATCCTTGCTGAGTTTTCATAATTTTTATTGTATGTTGGAATTTTATTGTTCAGATTTTTGTATTTGGTTTTCGTTTATTATTTTATATAAACTGTTTTAGTATTATCATTTTGATTTTATGTTCGTGGGAACTTTAACAATTTTCTAGTTTAAAATATATCACGTTTTATCTCATGTTGTTATCTCCCTTTTGTTTTGTTTTTTGTTTTCTTCGTCTCGTGGTATTTAAGGTGGTTGAGTTTGGTTTTCAGTTGGTTTCAATCACATTTTTTTTTAGCTATTAGTAGCCACAGTTCTGTTTTATCGATGATAGTAATTTTAGTTAGATACGTTTTAATATTTTTATAATAATTTTGTTTTTTGGGAATTTAAATGAGTTTTATAGTTTTAGAAATGTTTTTATGGACTTTTTTGCCGGAATTCTTATCTTCCTTGAAATATTTTTATGTATGTGTATGTGTATATGTATGTATGTATATATATATATATATATATATATATATATATATATATATATATATATATATATATATATATATATATATATATATATATATATATATATATGTATATTTTAGGATGACTGGAGTTCACTTTTTAGGGTGATATTTATGTGCGCATGTGAGAAAAAGTTATATAATGAAAACTGAAAGAAATTATAATTATTATTATGGACCATTAACTGGAAGAAATTTATATTTATTTTCAAATTTGTGGTCAATAAAATATCTATCTATCTATCTATCTATCTATCTATGTGTGTTGGGGAAGCGATTGTGAGTGTGTGCATGTGTGTAGGGGGAATGAGTCTTTGTGTTGATGGTGGTGCCTGGGTGTGTTTTGGTGCATTGATAATTGTGGTGTGTTTTGTGGTATTGATATTTGGGGTTTGTTTTGGTGTATTGATAAGTGTGGTGTGTTTTGTAGTATTGATAATTTGGATGTGTTTTTGGGTATGGATAAGTTGGGTGTGTTTTTGGATATTGATAAGTGTGTTTTGGGGTATTGATGATTGGGTATGTTTTGGGGTATTGATGATTGGGTGCGTTTTGGGGTATTGAAAATTAGGGTGTGTTTTTTGGGTGTTGATAAGCGGGATGTGTTTTGGGTTATTAATAATTTGGGTGTGTTGATAATTGAGGTGTTGATAAGTTGCATGTATTTCGGGGTATTGTTAAGTGAAGTGTGTTTTGAGTTATTGATAATTGGGGTGTGTGTTGGTCTGCGTGTGTGTGTGTTAGAAAGAATAAGTGTTGATGTGTGTATTTTAAGGAGGATGAGTGTTAGAGGATTGAGTGTGGGAGTGTTCGTTAGGGGGAGTGACTTGATTTGTGTGTAGGTAAGAGTGAGTGTTGGTGTATGTGCTCGGGGAATAAGTTTGGGTGTAGGTTTTGGGAGAAGAAGGTGTTTGTGTGCGTTTGAGGAGTGAGTGTGGGTGTGTTGAAGGAGTGCGTGTTACTCTGTGTGTTTGGGGAGTGAATATGGGTGTATGTGATGGGGGAATATGTGTGGATGTGTGTGTTGGGGGAGTGAGTGTGGGTGTCTGTATATCGGAGGAGTGTAAGTGGGTGTGTTGGGGAGTGAGAATAAGTGCGTGTGTTGGGAGAGTGAATGTGGACGTTTGTTTTGGGGGAGTGAATGTGTGTGTGTGTGTGTGTGTGTGTGTGTGTGTGTGTGTGTGTGTGTGTGTGTGTGTGTGTGTGTGTGTGTGTTTGGGATAGTGAGTGTAGTGAGTGTGTGTATTTGTTGGGGGGGAAGAAAGTGTGTTTGTGTTATGGATTAGTATGGAGGGATGAGTGTAATTATTGCATATTTTTGTGTTGGTGATAATGAGTTTGGGTGTGTGTGTTTTGGGTTGGGAGGATCAGTGTGTGTGTGTGTGTGTGTGTGTGTGTGTGTGTGTGTGTGTGTGTGTGTGTGTGTGTGTGTGTGTGTGTGTGTGTATGTATGTGTGAATATGGATGAATGTGGGTAGGTGTAAGTGTGATGAATAACTATGGATACGTGTGCTGGTGGAGTGAGTGTGTTGGGGGAGTGTATTCGAATTTGTAAGGGAAATGAGCGTGGATGCGTGTGTTGAGAGAGTGAGAGTGGATGTGTGTGTGTCGGGCGAGTGTAAGTGGATGTGTTGAGGGATTGAGTGTAGGTGTGTGTTGAGAGAGTGAGAGTGGATGTGTGTGTCGGGGGAGTGTTAGCAGGTGTGTTGGGGAAAGTAAGTTTGTGTTTGTACTGCGGATTAGTATGTAGGGATGACTGTTGATGCATATGGTGGTGAGAGAGACCTATCTACAAAGCGATTTGAAGCGAAATAGGTCCAAAGAAGAAGAAGTTTGTGTTGGGGATATGAATAAGGATGTGTTGGGAGGATGAATGAGGGTGTGTGTAAGTGTTGTGAGAGTGAATGTGTGTGTGTGTGTGTGTGTGTATGTGTGTGTGTGTGTGTGTGTGTGTGTGTGTGTGTGTGTGTGTGTGTGTGTGTGTGTGTGTGTAGAGCTGCGTGGCTGCGGGGCCGCGGGGCACCTGGGCTGCGGAGCTGCAGTTCAGCGGAGCAGTGGTGCTGCGCGGCTGTGGCGCTACAGTGCTGCGGAGAGCTGTGGAGCTGCAGGGGTGCAGGACTGCGGGGCTGCGGGACTGCCGGGCTGCCGGGATGCAGGGCCTTGCGGCTGCGGAGCCACGGGACAGCAGGGCTGCGGAGCTGCAGGGCTGCTGGTCTGCCGGGGTGCAGGGTTGCCGGGATGCGAGCTATAGGGCTGCGGGGTCCCGCGTTTGTGGAGCCGTGGGACTGCGGGGCTGCAGGGCTACGGGGCTACGGGACAGCAGGGTTGCAGGGCTGTGGGGCTGTGGGGCTGTGGGGCTGCAAGACCGCGGGGTTGCGAGGGTGTTTGTTTGTGGGGTCGCAGAGCTGCGGGGCTGCGGGACTGCGGAGCTTCAGGGTTGCGGGGATGCGAGACAATGAGGTTGCGGAGCTGCGGTGTTGCGGGGCTGCAGGATTGCGCGACTGCGAGGCTGCGGGGCTGCAGGGCTGCGAAGCCTACCGGCTGCGGTGCCTCGAAGCAGCGGGGCTACGGCGCCTTGCGGGTGCGGGGCTGGGCCTGCAGAGTTGAAGTTCAGCGGGGCTGCAGGGTTAAGGGGCCTCGGGGTAGCTGGGCTGCAGAGCTGCGAGGCTTTGGGACCAGAAGGTTGCGGGGCCTCGGGGCCTCAGGGCAGCGGGTCTGTGGGGCTGCGTGGTAGTGGGGCTGTGGAGCTGTGGAGCTGCGGAGGCCTTGGGCTGCAGAGCTGCGAGCCTGTGGGACTGCGGTTTTGTGGTGTTGCGGGGTTGTGGGGCTGCATGGCTGCAGGGCTTCACGGCTGCGGGGCCTCGGGACAGCGGGGCTTCCGGGTTACAAGGCTGCGGGCCTTCGCGGCTGTGGGGCCTCGAGGAAGCGGGGCAGCGAGGCTGCAGGGCTGCGGGGCCTCGCGGGTGCGGGGCCGTGAGGCACTGGGGCTGCGGAGCTACAGTTCAGTGGGGCTATGGGATTGCAGGGTTTGTGAGGTTGCGGGGCTGCGGGGTTGTGGGACTGCAAGGCTGTGGGGCTGCGGGGCTGCGAGGCTGCGGTTTGCGGGGCTGCGAGGCTGCGTGGCTGCGTGGCTGCGGGGCTGCGGAGTTTCAGAGCTGCGGGGCTGCAGGGGTGTGGGGCTGCAAGGCCACCGGGCTGCGTGGCTGCCGGGCTTCGGGGCTGCAGGGCTGTGGGGCTGCAAGGATGCCGGGTTTAGGGGCTCGGGGCTGCGGGGCTGCAAGGCTGCTGGGCTGCGTGGCTGCAGAACTGCGGGGCTGCGGGGCTACAGAGCTGCTGGTTGCGGGAACTAAGGGCTGCTGGCCTGTGGGGCAGCGGGGTGGCAGTCTGCGGGGCTGCAGGTCTGCGGGGTTGTTGGGCTGCGGAGCTGCAGGTTTGCGGGGGTGCGGGGCTGAGGGTATGCAAGGATGCTGATATGCAGGTCTGCGGGGATGCGGGGCTGCGGGATTGTTGCACTGCAAGGCTGCGGGTTTGCGGGTATACAGGGCTGCTGGGCAGCGGGGTAGCGGGGTTGCTGGGCTGCAGTGTTGCGGGGCTGCGGGGCTGCAGAACTGCTGGGCATTGAGACAGCTGGGCTGCAGCACTGCAGGGTTGTCGGGCAAATGGGGCTGCAGAGCTGCGGGTTTGCAGGAACTCAGGACTGCTGGGCTTTTGGGCAGCAGGGTTGCGGGGCTTCAGTGCTGCTGGTCTGCGGGGCTGGTGGGCTGCGAAGCTGCAGGTTTGTGGGGCTGCGGGGCTGCGGGTATGCAGGGTTGGGGGGCTGCGGGGCTGCGGGTTGCTTGGCTGCGGGATTATTGGACTGCGAGGCTGCGGGAATGCTGGTATACAGGGCTGCTAGGCTGCGGGGCAGCAGGGCTGCACTGTGGCGGGCTGCGGGGTTGCAGGGCTGCAGAACTGCGGAGCCTTGAGGCAGCTGGGCTGCAACTCTGCAGGGTTGCGGAGCTTTGGAGTTGCAGTTCAGTGGGGTTGCGGATCCTCGGGGCAGCAGGGGTGCGGGGCTGCGGGGCTAGTTCAGCGGGCTGTGGGGTTGCGGTGCTTCGGCGTAGCGGAGTTGCGGGGCTGCAGAGCTGCAGTTCAGTGGGGCTGCGGTGCTACGGGGCTGTGGGGATGTAGACTGATGCAGGCTACGGGACTGCGGGGCTGCGGGACTGCAAGGCTGCTGGTCTGTGGAGCTGCAGGGCTGCGGGGCTGCAAGGGTTCGCGGCGGCGTGGCCTCGTAGTTGTGAGGCCACTGGGCAGCGGGGCTGTGGGGCTGAAGGACTGGGGCTTTGGGGCTGCAGGGTTTTAAAGCTGCGGGGCTGCCAGATAGCGGGTTTATGGGTATGCGGGTTTGTGGGTTTGCGGGGCAGCGGGGCTTTGGGGCCTCGCGGTTGTGGTACCGTAGGGCAATGGGACTGTGGGGCTGAAGGGCTGCTGGGCAGCAGGGCTCTGGGGTTACAGGGCTTCGGAGCCGTGTAACTCCATAGCAGGTGTTGCGGATCTGCGGGGCTGCGTGGCTGCAGGGTTGCGGGGCCTCGCGGCTGCGGGGCCTTGAAGCAGCGGGGCTGTAGGGCTTCATGGCCTGCGGGACTGTGGGGCCTCGCGGGTGTAGGGTCGTGGGGCACCGACGCTGCCACAGTTCAGCGGGGCTGCGGGGTTGCGGGGCCTCGGGGCAGCGTGGCTTTGGGGATTTGGAGTCTTGGGGCTGTGGGGTTGCAGTTACCCTTACCCTTACCCTTATCCTTACTCTTACTCTTACCCTTACACTTACCTCTACCCTTACCCTACCCTTACTCCTAGTCTTACCCTTACCCTTATCCTTATCCTTACCCTTATCGTTACTCTTATTCTTACCCCTATCATTATCCTTACCCTTATCGTTACTCTTATCCTTACCCTTACCCTTATCTTTACCCTTATCGTTACTCTTACCCTTACCCGTACCCTTACCCTTACCCTTACTCTTACCCTTACCCTTACTCTCCTCCCTTGCAGCCCGGTCCTTCAATGCGTTACCCATCACACGTTTCTTTCATCACAAATTTGTCTCCACCTCCATCCTCTCCACCCTCCAAATTGCACCTGTCTCCACCCCCACCCCCACACCTATCTCCTCTCCAACCCCACCCAATTTTGTCTCCTCCCCA
Organism: Cancer borealis; assembly: GCA_036785275.1. NCBI lineage: Eukaryota > Metazoa > Arthropoda > Malacostraca > Decapoda > Cancridae > Cancer > Cancer borealis. The sequence continues at coordinate 15,627 of JAXIVD010002704.1, forward strand.
CCCCACCCGGTCCCCCCTTACACACCCTCCTTAGATACTGGGATGGTCTTGCATGGTGATACCAGTGCTTACCTTTCCTTACGAATCGCCGCCTTTTAACTACCACCAACCACCTTAAGTCTACAAAACCAGGTTAATGAAAATAGTTTACAGCTATACTACATTTTTTCTTCTTGTAACACTTGGTTTTAGTATGTGTCATGCGTATTGAATGTTGCATAAGTTATAATGACCAATGTTCTGAAACTACGATGCAAACTGTTTGATGTAATACTTTGTGTAATAATTATAATTGCTTTGCCTCACCGCTTCCTTCCTATCAACACCGACGGAAAAGATTAATCTCCCTCAATAAACTTTGGCACGAATGTATATAATAATTGTGTTTATACTAATTTACTCTTTCAAACTTGGAATGGATTTCATGTTATTTTACGTGAACGATACATGAACAATACATGAATGTTATGTACACTAAGCTATATTTTTTTCTCCTTCCAGACATCCAGTTTATGTGTAGGAAAATAATAATAATAATAATAATGATAATAGTAATAATAATAATAATAATAATGATAATAGTATTAATAATAATAATAATAATAATAATAATAATAATAATAATGATAATTAAGTAAATAGATATGCGGGGTGACCATGATCCCCAAACTGCTCGGTTCAGTTTGGGTAGTTGGTGCAAAACACATTGCCCTGCCGTCCGAAGACAATCTGAGCCATCAGGTGAAGGATACTGCCTGATGAGGCTTGTATCTCAGATTGAACAAACACACACAGACAAACATACAACAGCTCGTTTAAAATAAGTTATCACCTAAGCCAAGGCTCGGCAACCTTTAGCATTAAAAGAGCCATTTGGGTCCGTTTTTCACCAAAGTAAAAGCCACTCTGAGCCACAAAACCTATTTGACCACTAAATTGAAGGTAACACTACATATATAGTTTCTTTAAAGTTATGATTCATATATGAGAACTATAGTGTGTTACTTTTATGAAATTAGTAAACTATAACAGAAAATAACAGACTTTTATTTTCCCTTTTTAACACCTGACACCAGGTGAGTTGTGTTTATTTCTTTGTTTTTTAAACAATCCCTCACAGCTTCGCAGATGTCCTCTCCCCGTGTCTGGCCTTTAAGCGGTATTACCTCTATGAATTCTTCCTGTGGCCCAGCAGAGTTCATATATCTGCATAACATCACTATTTGCTCAATATCGCTGACATCTTTTGACTCATCACAGGCGATTGAGTACTCTGGAGCTGAGTTAATGTCCGTGATGTGTTGACTGGTGATGTTTGCTGCCATTTTAATGGTCCTGTCCTTAACAGTCTTTGCAGAGAGAGGCATATCTTTAATTTTCTGAATAATTTCACTCTTGTTTTTGAAGTCTGAGAATAGATGTTCTGATATCTTTATGAACGATTCTTTTATATAGTCTCCATCTGTGAGCGGGTGGCCGTGCCGGGCTATCTCTTGAGTTGCCACAAAACTAGCATAAGTATTTGAATTCGCAGAGTTCATCCACGACTTGAAAATAGTTTTGCTCTGATCAGCTTTCCGCAGCAGTTCCGAAATTGCTCCTCTTCGCTCATCTCCAACAGAATATTTTTTTCAGCAAAGGCAGTGTGTTTATTCTGGAAATGTCTTTCAACGTATGATTTTTTGTTGTTTGCTAATTTCTCAGCGCATATTAGGCATACCGGTAAACCAGTTTTGTCAGCAGTGAAAGCAAATATATCTGTCCATGATGCATTAAACGTTCAATTTTCGTCAGAAACTTTTCTCTTCTTAGAGTTATCCATTGCCAGCTTACCGGGGTTGAAATAAATCACTTTGCTATGACACGTCACCCCGGGGTGTCTGGCTCATCCCGCCTCGAAGCTGAATATATAGTGTGGACGTGAAAACAGACTGACAAACCGAGACAAAGGGGTGTCGCCACCCTTTCGTCCTTCCCGAGACCAAGGAATTCAGTGATCTCGCCTTGTACTAATAAAACCGGCTCTTCCGCCGTAAAATACTATTCGTAGGCGTAAACACTAACAGGCCGAGAAATCACTGGAAACCTAGTTCCAACCCCAATACAACCCGAAAACGAAGAAATGACGTATGGAGAATACAGCGTGGATCCACAGCGAGACACACACGTCTGTACAGCTGAGGAGTAGGTGGCAGCCTAAGGGAGCGGGGCCCGGGGTGACCACCACGCCGCTCCCTCTTCATACCACACTCGGGCGGAGCGCAGATCTTACGCCACCACGCGGTCGATTCAAACGGCATTTCGTAACAACTTGTCTGGCGGCAACAGGTGTCGCATACAGGACGTGACGCATATTTCGATCGACAAAATATTAGAAGAAGTATTATTTTAATGGCACAAGAACACCTCAATCTCCAGATATAACTATAACATCGAAAACAACTAAAGAAATAAAATAAAAATAAATTTAAATTATATGGCCATTATTTATTCACAATATTTTTTTTTCCAAAATGAGCTCGCCCTCTCAAAGCCACTGGAGCCACAGCAGAGGGATGAAAGAGCTGCATGCGGCTCCGGAGCCGCGGGTTGCCGACCTCTGACCTAACTAAGCCATTACTCTAATTTTTAAGTATACTGGTGGTACTAAACCTTTAAAATGTCCTCTAGGATTTAGATCAACAATGTAGTTTATAACGAATAAATAGATTGGTGGTGAAATATATATTATATATTGTATGTGTGAAGTGGCAAGCTGTCTTGTCTGCTAGCCCTCCTCTCCCTTCCTTTCTTTCCTCCTCTCCTCTCCTCCCCCCTCCTGCTCCCCTACTCTCCCATCCTCTGTTAGTTACCAAGTGGGTTGTGGGGGGAGGAAATCAGCTGCTTCACTCACTCACTCACTCGCTCATTACGTGTTGTTCAGACGTTCGAAGCAGCAGGCAGCCGTCTCGTACCAACCTTACAGTCTTCCTCTGCCTTACTTCACGAGTCAGTAATAATAGGAATTGCCGTTTTGGCGTATTAATAATTATTAACTCTGGTTATATTTGGTGATTAACACCATAATTATAATGAGACGAATGGCTTGGTAAGTAAAAAGTGATCGCTCGCTAGCATATCCGGCTCAGGCTAGCAAACATGACTGACAATGTTGCTATATACCTAATAAAACTAATAATCATTAAAACATCGTATTACATAACTTGTTATACTACATGCATTCATAACAGCGTTAAAAAAAATATTAATACAAGTTAGATTACATTATTAATTTCAAGGAATAACATGACCTAACATTCACTATCTGGCAAGACCTAGTATTACACCCTTGCCTAGCTAGCCTTGAAGTCTCTAGAAGCCAGCGGAGCATCGGGGAGGTACAAGCCGATGTGATTATACTTCCATCCACTTCACCTCACCTCGCCCATCCATCGCGCGTTTATGTATATTTTGGGTAAATCTTACTAATAGCATCTCCTCACCGATCACCAAAATATTGACATAGGTGATAAGGTATGTAATGTACAACACGTTAGTGGTGGTTTTATTTTGGGGGACGGCCTTAGTTTGGCCACAGAGGCTCTTTAAAAATCTGGTAGGTGTCTCAAATTCTAAGTCCACACAGATGTTAAGTTATGGTTAGGTTAAGGTTGTTCGGTTAGGTTAAGTTTATGTTATGATTAGGTTTAAGTTAGGTTAGGTTAGGTTCGGCTATATAAGATTTTTTACAGTATATTATCCAAGAATTAGGGTTCTCAACCTTAGAATTTTCTAGATTTGGGTAATAAGATGTAAAAATCTTAAATAACCGAACCTAGCTGAACCGAACTTAACCTAACTTAACCTAACCATAACATAAAGGTAACCTAATCTAACAACCTTAACCTAACCATAACTTAACATCTGTGTGGACTTAGAATTTGAGGCGCCTACTAGATTTTTAAAGCGCCTCTGTGGCCAAATAAAACCACCACTAACATGTTGTACATTACATACCTTATCACCTATGTCAATATTTTGGTGATCCGTGAAGAGATGCTTTTAGTAAGATTTACCATATTGTGTAGTGCTAATACCGTGTGTTAAGAAGAGGATTACCGCCTGTTTCCTATTGCCAATTACCTGTTACCAACGCTGTTATGTAAGTGTTAATACGTAGTTACAATGTTAGTTATCTATACCTGTAGAAAGAGAGGTAGGTAGGTGGTGGTGATGTTCTGATGTAATTATGGTAATAACGTTGATTTACGTTCAACTTTCACTGAATTACACATTTTGCTCTCAAGTGGGTGAGGTTGACGTGTTACATTGCACCAGATTCGTGAGATGCGATCTGTGCCATTAATTATGTTTGTTCTGGTTCAGAATTATTGTGCTCACTACCATAAGAGAGAGAGAGAGAGAGAGAGAGAGAGAGAGAGAGAGAGAGAGAGAGAGAGAGAGAGAGAGAGCGAGAGCGAGAGCGAGAGCGAGAGAGAGAGAGAGAGGGAGTAAACCAATCAGTCAGTCAGTTAGTCAGTCATAACCACGGTGTTGTGACATCACGCTGTCCATATATGTGCAGGACGTGAAAACTCCAGCCCTGCAGTGAGTGTATCAGGTCAGGTCATATGAACTTGGCGTGTGTCCGCTCCCTTGAGTCTGCCTTCATTTGTTGTGCCTTATGTGTTGGTTCTCTCCTGTTCCTTCCCTTTCTTCACCTTCCCTCCTTCACCTCCCCTCCTTCACCTTCCTTTCCTTCACTTTCCCCTCCTTCACCTTCCCCTCCTTCACCTCCCTCTCCGACAGGACAAAAGATGTTAGGTCACTAACTCAAGCCAATTGCCGCCGATGGAGGAGAGGGGAAAGGAAAGGGGAGAAAAAAGAGTAAGGTGACATTGGGGGAAGGAGACTGAAAACGAGAGGGGCGGGACAGAGGGGAGTGTAAATAATGATCGTGTGAGATAGTGCAGCTTGGTGTGTAAGGGAAAGAGGGGAGTGAGAAAATCAATCCATGAGAATGAAAATAACATAGTGTGGAGCATAAGGAAAAGTCTTATCATTTTCCCCTTGCTCAGGAAATTCGGGAATTGACAATTTTTTTGCCTGAGTTGAACTTTTCCGATGAATTCTTACATTTTTACTCTCTCTCTCTCTCTCTCTCTCTCTCTCTCTCTCTCTCTCTCTCTCTCTCTCTCTCTCTCTCTCTCTCTCTCTCTCTCTCTCTCTCTCTCTCTCTCTCTCTCTCTCTCTCTCTCTCTCTCTCTCTCTCTCTCTCTCTCTCTTTCTCTTTCTCTCTTTCTCCTTATCTCTCTCGTGAGAAAACATGGAAAATTAAGAAAGGAAAGGAGAAAATAAAAGAGAATGAAAGAGTGATGCCACTAGACAAGCTTTTAATTAGTATTTATTATTGGATGAACTAGAAATTACTGTTTTTAATTAGCATATAATTAGTGTGCAAATTGACAATTAATATTTGATATGTGTGCAGCCTCACCAAAGACGTGAGGTGGAAGGCAGGAACCAGCTAAATATACACTATTTTATATATTATTACTTTTTTAATTATATTATTTCAAGCGTTCAAGGTTCACAGGAGACTTGAAAAGGATATTTCTTAGATTAATAACCTAAGTATTTCTTTATTTCTCCCAAGGTTTCACAAGTTACAATCACTAAGAATGAAAGGAGGTGAAAAGAAAGAAAATGTAAAAAAAAAAATAGATTCCAGTAGTATTGAGAAACTTAACGAAGGTAATCTAATCTCATTGCCTTTCCATCTGTTGTATTCATGAACATTCTCGTTGTCACAGTTTTCTTTTTATAATCTACAAGGTGTTTTTTGTGAGCGCAGACACATTTAATTTGGAATTTAATTAGACTACATAATTATAAATTCCTGCTGGTGTTCTTTCCCTCTCTCTTTTTTTTTTTTATATATATGACAACCCTTTGCCTACATTTAAAAATTTTTCTACAACTATTGTTGCACTTCAGTTTCTTGCCTCCCCCCAACCCCTCTACCAGACCTCTCTATCTCTTCTTTTTACTCTTGCTACTGTTCCTCCTCCTCCTCATTTAATATTTCTGTCTTCCTCTTGATGAATATAATGAGGATATTGTAATTGCATGTAAATAACAATGATTGCACAGTTGAAGATCAGAAAGAAGTTCATCAGAAATATAACTAATTTATGCCAGTTACTTGCGTAAAACACTTGTCTTGGTAAGGTAATGTACTGTACATACACACACACTCTCTCTCTCTCTCTCTCTCTCTCTCTCTCTCTCTCTCTCTCTCTCTCTCTCTCTCTCTCTCTCTCTCTCTCTCTCTCTCTCTCTCTCTCTCTCTCTCTCTCTCTCTCTCTCTCTCTCTCTCTCTCTCTCTCTCTCTCTCTATCACAATACATCAATATAAATCTATCATCCTTCTTCATATAATTCCTTTGCTCCTCCAATTATTATTCCTCATCCTTTACTCTAACAACTTCCCTTTATTTCAAGAAGACAATGAATGCTTCACGGAGTAATTTGCCTCATTTCGTTATCCTCCTTCCCCTACATTTTCCTTCTCATTCGTATCCTCAATTATATTTTCATCAAAAGTTTCGTCACTGGCTTTACCTAAATTATATGTGTATTTAACATTTACATTCAATATTTTGTTTTCTCTTCTATGGTCTGTTAACTCCTTTATCATATTCCTTTATACTTTATTCAAATCCTTTAGTTATAATCATTTTATCTTCCGTTGTTTTCCCTCTTCTTAAGGATCGGTTATCTTCGTGTGAGTCTTGTCTTAAGTTGTCTATCTTCTGTTTCTTCCTCCGTCTGTTCCTTTCCTCTTTTCTCCTTCTCCACAATAAACTTCTAAAACAACATTCCCCTTCCTCTCACTTCTTTGATGGCTTTATCTTCCTTTCTGTTCCCTACATGTCCATCCCATCACTATCTTCCTCTCTAGTCTTGACATTCTCACGTGTCTTGCAACGCCTGTTCTCTTTGTTTTCTTTTCTTTATTCTTGTTGATGTAGATTTACCTTCCTTGATCTCTTCATTGTTCATTTCGATTCTTCTTTTCAGGACGCAAGTTTGTATTATGTGTTTCAATATAGTTTCATTCACTGTTTATTTTGCATTGTATATTTTTATCATTGAACTTTTATCATTAAACTTTCAACCACTTTTTCCTTTCTATCTTTATCCTTTCCTTAACGTCTGCTTCACGTCTTCTGAATTAAAGAAACAGGACTTTTTTGCTTTCTCTAATCCATCATTTCTTGTCTTTTATATTTATTTACACTCGTCCGTAATATATATATATTTTTTATCATCTCCTCTGTTTTCCTTGAATTTACCGTCAGTCTTCCCTTCTGAAGTACTCACACAGCCCCTGAAAATTACTCCTTTCAGTTTACCGTCAAGGCGAGCCCATTCAGCTACTCTCGTTTGCCCTGCTCTCTAATGCTCTCATTCAACACATCCAACACCAAAATGAACACGAATGGACTGAGTGAGGGTCGACATTCTAACCCTAACCCAACCCTAACATCAAACCAACCTCACTCGCTCTCCACAGGTTGTTATGTTATCACTCTCGTTACTTGTCTCATCAGCTTTTCGGTCACTCTTTTCTTTTCTCCTGCTCTTGTATACTACCTCGTGTGCTTGCATTATGTCTTCCTTTACCCAGTGAACGCACAACACGTTTATTTGATCGGTTACTTTATTTGTACTTGTAATCAGTATCATGTCATTAGTCTTTCCGGGATTATTTAGATTTTCATTGAATATTATGTCATATACTTTATTAATTTACTTTATCTATTCTATATATTTTATTATTTCTTTTCATGTTAATGGATCACATACTTCGCATAATCCACCTTATTAGGGATATAAAAAGTGGGGTGAAATACGTGTGTGGTTCCAAGCAGTGTGTTGGTCCAATATGATGATTAATTAATGCTTATAACCAGTATAAATCTAACTCCACGTCGAACCAAGATCAAGATCCATCTTGAGTCGAGGCTCAAAAGATGGAAGCTCAAGGGAAGAAAGAATACATTTAGTTTAAGTCTTAAGTGTAACGGATGCCATACAAGAAAGAAAGAAAAAAATAGATGTAGTTAGCGTTTAAAACAGTATTGAATTGAATGATACAAAGGAATACAAAGGAATACAAAGAACAGCCTGCTTTTGACCGTGAATTATATTACTACGACTGCTTAGAACGTTATTGGAAGTAGGCACGTGTATGGAAGAGAGAAAAAATATATAGCGTGCTGAGAGGATAAGAAATGCAGGGTTGGGAAAAAGGTCATGTGTGTAACGAGTCTAGTATATCCCCAAGGAGTGGATGTCCCCTTTTTAGAGACCAGTGCTAGATGCAAGGGGGAGATAAGGGTAAAGAGCGGCTTTTAGGGTAGATAAAATGGAAGGTGAGAGTGAGAGGAGGAGAAAAATAGTAGAAGGAACGAACTACACACAATAGAACACCATCAAGTTTATTCAATGCGTTCTGTCCTTTAAACTTTCGCAGATTTCATGTTAATTCGCATTTTATGAAATACTTGAACAGATGTACGATATTACGTATTATTAGATTGAAAGGTCGTATGGAGGAGTGAAGTACGAGGGAAGGGAGGAAGGACTGGTGGATGGAGAGATATATTGAAAGTAGTAAAGTAAAATAAAGAAAAGATTAAAAAAAATACATTTCCACAGAAACCAACAGTGCAATCGGAAGCAGTGGCAATTTTGCATCCAATACGAAATCCTGATAGATATTATAATTGATTTCATAGCCTTAAAAAAAAACACTAACATTCTCCCTCTGAACCCAACGCCGCCACACAGTTCACATACACAGCAAATTAATGTTGCCAAATATTCATTCCCAACAACTATGCAAAATATATTATGTGTATAAAGCCAGGAGAGCTAATACATAGTAACTCAGCATCAATAATATTAATAATGAAAGTCATGGCGTGGATTCATTAGGCCACAACGACAAAAATATAACAACCTAACCTAACTAACTCTTAATATATATACATATTTTTCACTGGGACATTGAAAACGCAATCCCTATTTTCGCTGACTGTGGTGCAAAGAAAAAAATAGATTGCTATTGACTGTCTTTTAAGATCATTCAGAAAAATATAGATAAATAAAGCCTTAGACCTAGATAATTACCGAACATTGAGGTGCAGTTAGTCAATGATGCTGAGATGCGTGTCACCTCAGCACTCAGCATCATCCTTGAGGCCTTGGAGTCTGCTGAAACGTATCAGTCATCCTTGAACACGAGACAGACTGTTGCATCTGGGTTACTACTCTGTACTTCCCTCGGTAACCATCTATCGACCAACACACGAGGAAAGATGAAACACTTATAGATCTGTGTGCTGACTGCCTCAAACCAGTCTTCAAGCAGGATTCGTACCCACACACGCTATTATAACCACTCCATCAAAAATAAAGTAAAAAGGCTGCGTATTGACCGACTCCCCAAGTTAAATATTCTTACCATGAAAAAATAATAAAATAAAAGATTATTCCTGTAAAGGTTAGGTCTTGTTATTCTTGTCTTCCGGTTACGGAGTGAAAATAACATATCCTGTTACACTGAACAAAGAATCTCATGAAATATAATCATATAGCGAATGTATATGTGGGTTAGTGCACAAAATTAGTGAACGAACTTAAGGTCTGACATTTCACCAAAGACTGACTGTATTCGTCTGATGTCTTGTGATCAAAAATAGCACTTTTGTCAATTATTGAGTCAGCCTTCGGGTGTGTGTGTGTGTGTGTGTGTGTGTGTGTGTGTGTGTGTGTGTGTGTGTGTGTGTGTGTGTGTGTGTGTGTGTGTGTGTGTGTGTGTGTGTGTGTGTGTGTGTGTCTGTGTGTGTGTTAGCGTGGGTGGTGGGTGGTGGATGTCCTTGATATCCGTGTGTGTGTGTTTTGGCGAGGGTGGTGGGTGGTGGGTGTCCTTGATGTCCTTGTGTGTGTGTCTTGGCGTGGGTGGTGGGTGGTGGGTGGTGGGTGTCCTTGATGTCCTTGTGTGTGTGTCTTGGCGGGGGTGGTGGGTGGTGGGTGTCCTTGATGTCCTTGTGTGTGGATCTTGGCGGGGGTGGTGGGTGGTGGGTGTCTTTGATGTCCTTGATGTACATGACCATTGTGAAAACACATTAAACAATCTGTTCTCACCAGTACATCTTCCAGGCAAACACCAGTATTTGGTGCAACAACCGAACGGCGGAGTGTACACTTAATGCTAACGGAAGTACATCAATTAATAAAGAGTAACTAAAAAAATGAATAGTAACAAACAAATGAATAGTAACTAAAAAAGAAAATGAATAGTAACAAAAAAATGAATAGTAGCTAAAAAAAAGATAATAGTAACTAAAAAAAAAGGAAACATTAAAATAAAATGAAAGTTAGGTTGCTATAATATCGATATTCAGGTGATTAAGTAACAGAAACTCATAAATCGTGATTATACAACCTTCAAAAGTTAAATTGATAGTCTTAGCAAGCAGGATCATGAAGCTGTGAAATCATTATGACAACATAATATTACGAACATTATAATCAAGTTCTTTGTTCACTATCAAACTTTATCTTTTTTTCCATCCATTCAATTACCAAGACTCGCACATCGTTAATCTTCACGTCTTCCTCAACGCTCTACATCCATTTCATAGAGCCTTGATGTTTTTCTCTTGCCTCACTTAGCACGTTCCTGCCTTCCTAAAACTTCATCCCCAATGTTACAAACTCAAGCAAGATTGCACTAATCTCAACTCCGCTGCAATTAAAGCCAAGACTCAAGGGGCGTCTCCGGCGGCGCCACGCGGGGAAAATATTCAGCAGATGACGGAAGATTATGATAGCGAGGAAAAGAAGGAAAGTGAGAGGGAGACGAGAGGGCGTCGTTGCGAATAAGGTGACGAGTAGGAAGAAAAGTGATGTATGAGGAAAGAGGCGAAGAAAGGAAGAATGAGGAAAGGAATGTATTGGAGAAGAGTGAGTGAGGTGGAGGAAGGCATGACAACGTGTGTGTGTGTGTGTGTGTGTGTGTGTGTGTGTGTGTGTGTGTGTGTGTGTGTGTGTGTGTGTGTGTGTGTGTGTGTGTGTGTGTGTGTAAAAAAAAAAGTGAAAGATCAAGGTACAAAAAATAGAATGAAATATCGGAAGCTAACTATTCCCTTCTGTTATATTTTTTCTTCGTATTTCTTGGTACCTATTTTTTCTATAAGCAGCCTCAGGTAAATTAATGTGATTGAAGTCATCCCTTACACCCTCACACCCTCATAAAATAAACCAAC
>JAXIVD010002704.1:27147-55467 GCA_036785275.1 Cancer borealis
ACCTCAGCTGCTAGTTTGGCGGCAGGGGACCGAGAGATCACCATTGCCTGTGTCTTCTCCGGTGCAAAGGTCATCTGCCAGCATTTACCCCACTCCTGTATAACGCGAAGCTGCTGATTGATCTCATCAGCAGTTCGCTCACTGTCCTGACGTGGGTAGGTGCAAGAGAGGGTACAGTCATCAGCGTAAGCTGAGACTGCTGGCAGTTGTCGGAGAAGATCATCTATATAGATGTTCCACAGGACAGGCCCAAGCACGGATCCCTGTGACACTGATGCTTCAACTGGCAGGGATTCAGATGCTTGCCCGTTGACCACTACCTGGAGGGTTCTTTCTTGCAGGTAGTTCTCCAGAAGCAGCAGCAGGTCACCCTGGATGCATTTTGCACGGAGTTTTTCCAGCAGGCCTCCATGCCACACCCTGTCAAAGGCACCCGCTATGTCCAGGGCCACCACGATAGTGTCCTGGCCGTCATCAAGGGAGTCCTGCCACTTTTTTGTGAGGCGCATCAGCAGATCAGAGGTGGACCGTCCAGGTCTGTACCCGAAGTGTTGATCCGAGAGGAGGTAGTTTTCTCCAAGATGGCAACAGACTACCTGTGCCACGATCCTCTTGAAAACTTTCCCCACTACAGACAGCAGAGAGATGGGCCTGTAGTTTTACGGGTCGGATCTCTCTCTCTCTCTCTCTCTCTCTCTCGCTCTCGCTCTCGCTCTCGCTCTCTCTCTCTCTCTCTCTCTCTCTCTCTCTCTCTCTCTCTCTCTCTCTCTCTCTCTCTCTCTCTCTCTCTCTCTCTCTCTTTTTATTTTTTTTAATTTTTATTTATACATGACTACAATGTACAATTTAAGAGCATGTTACATAGTACTTTTACATCCAAATGTAGCACTTTACAGGCTAAAGGTAACATTTTTAGTGTTACCTATCTAAAAGCCTAACTCTAGTACATACATATAACTAAAAATAAAAACAATTACTACTCTACTGGTCATGTCAACCAGACGTTGACACATTCCTTAAACTGCTGCACATTCATTGCACTAATGTCTAAATGTGTAGCAAGTAAACTATTCCACAAATTAACATAGTGGTGCACAAATTGTCGTTGGTGGTGCCAAGTACGGCAACGAAACTGTAAATGTTCTGCAGGCACTGAAGTGACAGCTCGGGTGGTGACTTATACACGCCTGAGGGGCTGTCTGAGAGCTTGGAGGTGTGGAATACGGTGTTGGTGGACCTTGAACATCACAGTGAGGCCCGCTACGTCTCTGCGATGCTGAAGGGAGTGGAGCTTTGGCTCATGACCAGCACCACTGTCCTTTATGAGCCTCACAGCCCGAGCCTGCACCCTGTCGAGGAGTGAGCAATGCCTGCTAGCAGCACCACCCCACGCAAGGCACGAGTATTCCAGGGAGGAGCGAACCTGTGCCTTGTACAGGATCTCCAGTCCTTTGGCATCAAGAAGCCACGAGATTCTCCTGAGTGCTGCCAGCTTGCCCGAGGCCTCTCTAGCAAGACGCTCAATGTGGTGCCTGAAGGTCAGCGCTGGGTCATAAGTGACCCCCAGTACTTCCACCTCGTCCCGCGGCAGAATTGCCTCACCCTCCAGGGTAAGGCGCCTGAGCTGTGCTCGACCTGGAGACTATCAGCAGCTGTGTCTTGCTAGAGGCGAATTTTACTTGCCACTTGCTGCCCCATGACGCAATGCGACTCAGCGTGGCGTTCATTTGGGTGGCCGTGACAGTCTCCTCTCCTGGGCTATATCTCTGTGCCAGTGTGAGGTCATCAGCATAAGCCCTCACACTGGGGATCAAGTTCAGGAGATCATTAATATACAAGTTCCAGAGAAGGGGGCCGAGACAGCTTCCTTGAGGGACACCTGCTCTTACTGGCTGCTTCTCCGACTCCTGCCCGTCGACGACCACTTTTAGCTGCCTCTCACTCAAATAGTCGCCAAACAGCTGAAGGAGAGGCCCGTCCACACCTGCTGCACGGAGTTTTTCAAGGAGACCTGAGTGCCACACCCTGTCAAAAGCTCCCTCAATGTCAAGGGCAACGACGGCAGTGGCCTTCCCTGCGTCCAGGGCAGCACTCCACTCCGAGGTGAGCAGCAAATGCAGATCAGCGGCCGATCTGCCCGGCCTGAACCCAAACTGCCTGGTGCATAAGATGTGGTGTTTTTCGAGGTGCGCAGTGACTCTTGAGGCTACTATAGACTCGAGCACCTTACTAAATACAGGCAGCAAGGATACTGGGCGGTAATTTTTGGCCACTGTTCTGTCATTTTTCTTGTGCACTGGGACCACATTACTCATTTTCCAAGCACTTAGCCATCTGCTGGTCCGCAAACACTGGTTGAGTAGCATGGTGAGTGGGCGAGCCAGCTCATCTGCACACTAGCGAAGAAGGCGGGGACTGAGATTGTCTGGACCCATTGCTTTTTGCACATCTAGTTTTGATAACACTGCTCTCTCTCTCTCTCTCTCTCTCTCTCTCTCTCTCTCTCTCTCTCTCTCTCTCTCTCTCTCTCCTGACGACAAATGGGTCAGACATATGTTGTTTGCCTGTCTATGCCTCGACTGATGCCACACCGCATCGAATTTACTGTTCTGTGACGCCGTCCGTGTGGCGCCACTTGTAAGGAAGGAAGGAAGAAGGGAAGGAGTGGAAAGGAGGAAGTTTCCATGTGCAGGACACGTATTTGTTTATGTGTTGGTGTATTTTATAATGATGTGAGGGTGTAAGGGGATGACTTCAATCACATTTATTTATGTGAGGCTACTCATAAAACAATAGATACTAAGAAACACGAAGAAAAAATATAACATAGAAGAAGATAGTTAGTTTCCGTTATTTTTATTATATTTCCTGTACTTTAATTTGTCATATTTTTTTACACACACACACACACACACACACACACACACACAAGGGCGCGCGCACACGCACGCATACACACGCACACACACACACACACACACACACACACACACACACACACACACAAGGGCGCGCGCACACGCACGCACACACACACACACACACACACACACGTTGTCATGCCTTCCTCCTCCTCACTCACTCATCTTTAATACATCCCTTCCTCATTCTTCCTCTCTACTCCTATTTCCTCATGCATCACTTTTCTTCCTACTCGTCTTCTTATTCTCAACGACTCCTCGTCTCACCCCGATTTTTCTCGCCCTCTCATCTCTCTCTCACTTTCCTTATTTTCCTCGCTATCATAATCTTCCGCCGTCTGCTGAATATTTTTCCTACGTGGCGCCGCCGGAGACTCTTCGCTTGAATTGCAGCTGAGTTGATTAGTGCAATCTTGCTTGAGTTTGTAAACATTGATGATGTTTTAGGAAGGCAGGAACGTGCAAAGTAAGGCAGAGAAAAAACATCAAGGCTCTATAAAAGTGGATGTGAAGCGTTGCAAGTGGAAGACGTGAAGATCAATGATGTACGAATTTCGGTAATTGAATGGGTCGAAAAAAGATAGAGTTTGATAGTGACCAAAGAATCTTATTATAATATTTGCAATACTATGTTTTCATAATGATTTCACAGTTTCATGATGCTGCTATGACGATCAATTTAACTTCTGAAGGTTGTATAATCATGATCTTTCAGTTTTTGTTATTTAATTACTTGAATATCGGTATTATAGCATCATAACTTTCATTTTACTTTAATAATTTATAGTTACTATTATTTCTTTAGTTAATTTCTTTTTTTAGCTACTATTTCTTTAGTTACTATTTTTTTTAAGTTATTTTTTTATACTATTCATTTTTTTTGTTACTATTAATTATCTTTAGTTACTATTCAATCTTTTTTTTTTTTTTGCTACCATTCATTTTTTTAGTTACTATTAATTTTCTTTAGTTACTATTTATTCTTTTTTTGTTATTATTAATTTTTTTTGTTACTATTCTTTTTTTAGTTACTATTCTTTTATTTTAGTTACTATTAATTTTCTTTGTTACTATTCATTTTACTATTCCCGTTTTTTCCAGTTACCCTTTATTAATTTTTTGTATTTCCGTTAACATTAAGTGAACACTCCCCTTTTGTTGGTGTACCAAATACTGGTGTTTGCCTGAAGGTGTACTGATGGGAATAGATTGTTTAGTGTCTTTTCACAATGTCCATGTACAACAAAGACATCAAGGACACCCACCACTTACCACCCCCGCCAAGACTCACACACAAGGACATCAAGGACACCCACCACCCACCACTCCCACCAAGGCCCAGACAGAATCGAAGGCACACTCAATGATTGACAAAAGTGCTATTTTTGACCAACAGACATCAAACGAATATAATCATCTTTGGTTCATCATTTTCGCGCACTAACCCACATATTCATTCGCTACATAATTATATTTCATGAGACTCTTTGTTCAGTGTAACAGGACATGCTATTTTCATTCCTTAACCGGAAGACAAAAATAATAAGACCTAACCTTTACAGGAATACTCTATTTTTTTTTTTTTTTCATGGTAAGAATATTTACCTTGGAGAATCGGTCAACCCGCGGCCTTTTTACTTTATTATTGATGAATGGATTGTTTAGTGTGTCTGGGTACGAATCCTGCTTTGAGACTGGTCAGCACAGCACACAGATCTACAAGTGTTTCATCTTCTCTCGTGTGTTAACAGTTGAATAACTTCTTGTCCAAGGAGGTGCAGAGTAGTATCCAGATGCAACAGTCTGTCTCGTGTTCAAGGATGACTGATACGTTTCAGCAGACTCCAAGGCCTTAAGGATGATGCTGACCACTGAGGTGACACGCATCTCAGCATCATTGACTAACTGCACCTCATTGTTCGGTAATTATCTAGGTGTAAGGCTTTATTTCTTTATTTTTCTGAATTATCTGAAAAAACAGTCAATAACAATTTATTTTTCTTTGCACAACAGTCAGTGAACATAGGGATTGCATTTTTAGTGTCCCAGTGAAGTTTCGTTGCTCGTTTTTGCAACGTTTTCGTGTTCTGTTAATCAACTTATACTTTGGTCGCGGGGTTACAGAACACTAACTTTCCGTTTTCTATAATTTTAATTGACAAATAATCTTCCCTTGCTCCTTTTGTCATTTAATAACATCATCCTATCTTCTTGCTTTGACACATATAATCTACTTTCTTTCCTTGCTCCTTCTGTTGTATAGTAACATCATCCTTCCTTCTTGCGTTGATACATACTTAATCAAGCACATAAGTAGTTCTTCTAGGAGCTTATGAAAATATTCATGATCGTGGAGCAACACATAATAAAAATATTCACGGAGCAACACAAAATAAAGTAATCACGTAGAAACACATAATAAAAATAATCACGGAGCAACACATAATAAATCACAAATCCTACATAAAATCAAATCCTAACACTAACATCCTAAAGCTGCTTTCAAGACTGCATTAGAACAAGTTTCCACTTACCCCAATCTCTCAGTCTCATTCTGAGCTGAACTGGGTGAACCTCCTCAAAGGTGAGTCAGAGTCTATCCGCCTTCTAATAGTCTCTCTTATTTTCAAAATCTTGACAGTTACCTATTCTCTCCAGTTACAGCGTCTGAGTTCCTAACTTTCAAAATTTAAGGCTATGTCTCTTAATAATTTCATAAAGTTATGTCTCTTTTCAATTTCATAAAGTTTAGTTCTACAACGGCTGGCACCCAACGAATTTTCCCGTGTGCCTTCTTCCAACCGTCTTCGGCACTCACGCTTTCTCTTCCTCCCCTCCATGACCGCATCTGGTATGGTCAAAAAGGGTCTGGTCTGGCACCCTCAGTTTGTCGACTTCACAACATCAGCTTTGTGTCGACCTACGACATACCCCCACCTCTAAGTGCACGTCCACGGGCACATTATTGATGTGGACACGCCGCTGAAGTTGACGGTACAGGATTCGGCATCAATTCATGAGACTCTTGGGTGGCTACTGGTTGCTTGGATAACCGAGAAGCGTGCCAGCAATCACGCGCCCATTTGAGTCCAACAGCTAGTAACACGAGGAGTTGGGTAATCAACACCGTGATACCCATTCTCGTCCACTCCGGAAGTCCCGCGTCAGTGTCCTATTGCTTCAATATTGGCTGCAGCTGATCAATGTAGTCGTTTAGGGATATAGGTTCCAATCTATTACTGCTGGGTAGGGTGATATTAGTAACATTCATGCGAAATCCATGTTCCCATGTTGTGAAGGGGAGAGACAGTGAGAAAGGGTATGGCTTGCTATCAATTGGTTGCATAAATCCATCCTTGCAAATATTTGATAAAAATTGGTGAAAACTCCTTAACAATTTGTGTTTTACACAGTTAGAGACAGATTATTTTCAAAGAAACAATGCTAATTCACAAAAATCAGTATTTCTGTTATAAACTGGTCCCATTGGTGGACCAATCAATATATTGTTATATTTCCTACATACATTAAAATCATCCATCAAAAAATAATGAGTCCTAGACTTATAGTTTATAATCAAATAATGCTTTGATATATAATGTAACATGAAAGCAACAGTATGTGGAATAGGATATGGTAAAGAATCCATTTTAAGACATCAAAAGTGTCTGTGGGATCACCTCTGAGGGGAATAAGTAAGTAGAAACTCAATCCATCTAATGCAGACTTATATACAATACGAATAGCAGCTCTATGTAAACCTAAAAATTCTGGCTCAGAAGGGAACAATAAACCAATAGTTTTAACAGAAATATCATCCAATAATTTCAATAACATAGTGTTAGTTACAATGTGAGGAGAAACATGGTTTTCCAACATGGTCTGTAACCCAATTCTTAAATTCATATGATCCGCAGAGATAACACTTAGAGCTAATTGTACATGTAGAAAAGTATCTAACATAAGTACTTCTTGATTATATTCAGTTATTGTATTATTTAATTTATTAAATATTTTAAGAACATAAGAACATAAGAAATTAGGAGACTGCAAGAGGCCAGTTAATGACCTATACGAGGCAGTTCCTTGTCCCCCACCCTTGGAATAATCCAATATTTAGCCATCCCACCTGTCATTCCTATCCATACTCTCATCCAGCCGTCTTTTAAAGCTACCTATTGACTCAGCACTTACTACGTGTCTATCCAGCCTATTCCAATCGTTCACGACTCTGTTTGTGAACCAATATCTACCTATGTCTGTCCTGAATCTAAGTTTTTCTAGCTTGTACCCATTTCCACGTGTCCTATCCTGGCTACTAAATTCTAAAACCTGATCAATGTTTCCCTTATTAATTCCTTTTACCCATTTAAAAACCTCAATCATATCCCCTCTTGCCCTCCTTCTCTCTAGGGAGTGGAGATTATGACGTTTTAACCTATCTTTGTAGGGTAAATTTCTCAGCCCCTGAATCATCTTGGTCATTCTTCTCTGAACTGCCTCCAAGGAGCCTATATCCTTCCTATAATAAGGGGACCAAAATTGAGCTGCATAATCTAGGTGGGGTCTAACTAGCGCTAAATACAACCTCAGAATGACCTCAGAACTCCTATTTGTCACACACCTACTAATAAATCCCAGTATCTTGTTGGCTCTATTTCTAGCTATAATACACTGTTCCCTGGGACGCAAGTCACTGCTTATTTGAACTCCTAAATCCTTCACACTATATGACCTTCCTAAGGTAGTGTCATTTAATGTGTAGTCTACAGACCTATTTCCTTTACCTACGCTCATAATGCTACACTTGTTAACATTAAATTGCATCTGCCATTTCTCTGACCACTCGTACAGCCTATTTAAGTCATCCTGCAGCATCCTAGTATCGTCTAAATTCTTTACCTGTCTTCCTATCTTTGTGTCATCGGCAAATTTACTGATATCACTATTTATTCCTGTCTCTAAGTCATTTATATAAATTATGAATAACAATGGTCCTAGTACTGATCCCTGTGGTACCCCACTAGTGACATTACCCCATTCTGATTTCTTCCCATTAATTTGTACCCTCTGTTCCCTACCAATAAGCCATCCCCTAATTCATTCTAGTACCTTCCCACCTATGCTGTGAGCCTTAACTTTACTTAATAGTCTCCTATGGGGTACTCTGTCAAAGGCTTTACTGAAGTCCAAATAAACTATATCATACTCGTCCCCCTTATCTATTGTTTCAAATACTTTCCTATAGAAGGATAATAAATTTGTGAGACATGACTTCCCCTTGCTAAAACCATGTTGACTATGTCTAATTAGCTTGTGTTCATCTAAATGTTTCCTAATTGCCCTTGCTATGATAGCTTCTAACATCTTGCCTACCACTGATGTTAAACTAATTGGGCGGTAGTTACTACTTTCTGCCTTATCTCCTTTCTTGAATATAGGAACTACATTTGCCTACCTCCATAGCCTAGGAACTACTCCTGTGTCTAGTGATTCTCTAAAAATCATTGCAATAGGTTCAACGAGTTCTTCTTTACATTCCCTAAGAATCCTCGGAAAAATGTCGTCCGGCCCTGGAGATTTAGTCTTTTTAAGTCTATCTATTTCCTTGCTAACTACTTCCCTACTTATGTCTATTTCGCTTAATTTATCATCCTCTTGTCCCCTAAAGATCTGTACTGGCTCCAGTTCCCTACCCGACTCTTCTTGAGAAAATACAGACAAGAAGTATTTATTTAATTCCTTACTAATATCCTCACCATTTTCCATCAAGCTGCCATCCATTCCTTTAAGAGGTCCTATTCTTTCCTTTGTTTTAGCCTTGTACAACTGATAGAATCCCTTTGGATCCTGCTGGGCATCTCTAGCTATCTTAACCTCATAATTCCTCTTTGCAGTCCTAATATCCTTTTTAACCTTCCTAGCTAGGTCATTATACTGCCCTACTACCTGTACTTCTCCCTTTTTAATTTTCCTATAGAGTCCCCTTTTTAATCCAATTTCCCTTCTAATGTTGCTATTCATCCATTTTGGATCATTTTTATTTGACCTAATCCTCCTCTTAGGTATATGCTGTTCCTGCCCTGTATGAATTTCCCTTACTATGTTATTATAATGCAATTCTACCTCAATGTTTTGATCCTCCTCTCTGCCTACTCCTATACCCTCCCAATTTATACCCTGGAAATAATGTCTGAGGCCCTGGTAATTTCCTTTTCTAAAATCTGGTACTAAAGCAGTGTTCTGTTCTACCTGCCTCTTTGCATTAATCTTGAATTTAATTTCGTGGTGGTCACTAACATCAAATCTCGCTCCTATCTCAACCTGACTTACCAAAGTTTCATTATTAGTTAAGACCAGATCTAAAATATTTCCCTGTCGTGTTGGTTCCCTTACAAGTTGTGTGAAAAAACCATCCTGGATAACATTTAAGAATTCCTCCGAGCACCCGTCTCCTGTCATACTATCCCAGTCTATTCTCCTATAATTAAAGTCCCCCATAATGCACACATTATTATACCTAGATGCCCTTGCAAGCTCCTGCATCAGGGATGCACTAGCTGCTTCGCCTAAATCTGGAGGCCTATATATAATGCCTACAACTAACTTATTCCTTCCTATAATAATGTCAATCCATAATGACTCCGTATTCCTATCTGTTTTTATTGTGGTATTGACATAGCTATTTAATGTGTTTCTAACGTACAGTGCCACACCTCCCCTCTCCTCCCTACTCTATCCCTGTGGAAAAAAGTGTACCCATCTATTCCTACTTCAGGTAAGAAATGTTTGCCTGCAATATCTAACCAAGTTTCTGTAATACCTATAATATCTAACTCTTCAACACATGCGATACCTCTAAGTGTGTCTATCTTATTTATTACACTTCTACTGTTTGTATAAAAGACACTTAGTTCATGCACCTCCCTCACTTTACCCCGTCCTTTGTCACTATTACCCTTACCTCTATTAATATTTAGTTTCCCTGACTGGACTGCCTAACAGCCCTCTCAAGACACTCACTAAGTTCCTGCACTCCCTTCCTACTGAAGTGTACACCATCCCTGGCATAGAGCTCCTGTCTCCCATAGAACCTGCTCCACTCATCCATAAAACCTACCCCATCCTCCCCACACATCCTCATCAACCTCTCGTTCAGGCCAAGGGCGTGTGAGAGCCACCAGCCTCTAACCCCCTGTACAGGGAGCACCCCTGAAACTATACACCTCCTACCACTCTCCCTTATCTCCCTCAGAAGCTCCCTATACCTAAGCACTAGCTCCTCTGACCTTACCCTGCCTACATCGTTCACGCCCACGTGAACCACCACTAACGCCTCTTTCCCCGTCCCCTCCACAACCTTCTTGTATCTCTCTACCACGTCCTGTACTCCGGCCCCAGGAAGACAACACGTCATCCTCCTTGCCCTGTCGGCTTCACAGAAGGTCTCGTCTAAATATCTAATCCTAGAGTCACCCAGAACTAACACTTCCTGCAACCCTTCTAACCCTTCCCTGTCCTTCCTCACCTTCCCACCCTCCTTCCTCTCCTTCCCATCTAACTTCCTCTTCACTATCTTCGCCTTGGGTGTCCTGTCCCCTTCACCTGCTCCTACTTCTATCACCACCTCTTCCTCTTCCTGTGTAGCTAACAAGCCAAACTTGTTGCTACACTCTACCTGACCCAGGGGAGGAAATTCCACCTCACACAAGGGAGGGTTCACGCTCCCCTTCCCTCCCCTACCCACAATCCTCCAACTATTCCCCCCTTGTCTCTGACCTGAGTCACCTGACCTAACCTGATCTGAGTCTCGTGACCTGACGCTAGCTTCCTGCCTTAGCTCTAATAACTGTTGTCTCGTCTGTGCCAACGAAACTTTCACCTCCTTAACCTCTTCCTCTAAGGCTACATTTCTAGCTAACACTTCACACAATTTAAATCCATTTACCTTACATTGTCTCTCCATTCCACAAGAACCACACCTCACCACTCCCTCCTCCAACACCACTCCACCCTCCATACTTGTAACCACCTCGCCTATATTGAGTACTACGCACTCAGCCATCTAAATACTTTTTCACAAAAATGTACACAAATCACAATAAAATACTTATGGTAAAAATATAGCCTGGTATCCCTTGTGTTGCCACACAAAAACACAATAAAATATCTGTAATGGATAATACAACCTGGTATCCCTTGTAGCACGAGCGAGTAGCAGCACGTCCTCCTCTCAGCAGGTCAGGCTCGTAGTCATTTCCAGTTTATCTAATGGTTGGTGTACATTTTGTTAGATCACCTAGAGTAACATTCAAATAAGAAAATTTACATTGCGGACTCTTCTTTCTTCTTCCGTAAATTGATTAAGAGATTGCAATTTCTCGTTAATGTGATCTATTTGGTTTTGCGTTACTGTACCAAAGTGAGCATTTGCAATTGATCCAATAATATTTACAACACCTCTTGTATGTCTATTTCTCTTGGAATCATTTAAGTTTTAACCTAAAATATGGATCAAGTAATCATTCATAGCAAAATGTAACTGCTTAAACTTAGAATCAAATCCAAAACATGTCACATAATTAAATCACTTCGCATAATTAAATCACTTGTAAAATCATTATCTTTTACACTATCAAAATTGCAACTAATATTGATTGTAAGGTTTTCAGCTTTTTTAATGGGTTGTGATATCATCAATACTTATTTTAAAAGGAAATATAATAATAAATTACTAATATACATTTTTAGGTATATTCTATAGGTTCTTTATCCTCTTCAATTGAATTTTCTAATGCACTCCCCATTGAATTATCTACTGCATTATCCACTGAATTATCATCTGTATCCTCAGAAAAAAACGGGAATGGATCTACGGGTTGAAGGCTTATTCTTGTCTCTCTTGTTTCACCATTGTCATGTACTGGATATGCTCTCTTCACAGTAGGATATAAATGTGGTGTAATATTATCGTCATGCATAACACGTAATCTATCTATGCAATGTCTTTATATCACCGGATCTAATATTTCTTACTTTTATTACTACATCACTCACTTTATCTAACACTGTGAATGGACCATTATAGGCTGGTTGTAGTTTTGACGGTAACCCTTTCCTTGGTACTTGTCTTACATATATTCTGTCTCCTATTTCAATTATTATTATCTTTGCTCTCTTATTTTGCTTTCTTTTTAACATTAAGCTTCCTCTAAATATAGTTGGCTTCTTGTATAAACTCTACTAGCTTTAGTTGCCATTTTCTGTTTATAATCATCAATATTATACCATGTTCTCTCTTCTTTCATAATTTCAAAAGGGAACCAAGGATCCCTAAGATACATTAAGAAAAAAAATGGACTGTCTCGGAGGCTTCAATGAAATGCCGTGTTATAGGCTATAGGGAGCATTGTATCCCAAATACTAACATTATCCTGCACTAAAGTGCGTAATATATTCAATACAGTACCATCTCTCTATTACGCCATTGGCTTGTGGATGGTATGGAGTGGTCGTTATATGTTTCATTTGCAACAAGTTAGCTACTTCTTTTAATATTTCATTAACAAATTCTTTACCTTGGTCTGTAACCAAAGTCTTAGGTACTCCTTGCTTACATACCACTGACTCAAAAAATACTTGAGCTACTTCTATTACTGTCTGTTTTAATCGGTTCAGCAATCAAATATCTTGTAAGCACATCAATCAATATTAAACAATAATTATATATTTTTTATGAATTTCCTATGGGCCCAAATAAATCCATGTGTACACATTCAAAAAGGTATTAGTATATCCGAATAACTTCTTAATAGTGCTGGAGCGTCCTCCAGTCGCTTATAGCGATTATATACACATGCTTTGCAATAATTCTCAACATCCTTTTTCATACCGTACCAGTATGAAAACTTTTGACATCTTGCTAATGTAACTTGCACACCCCCATGCCCAGTAGGTAGCATAGAGTGTGCTAGTTTCAAAGCTTGATGTTTATAAGAATTAGGCATTACAATCCGTCGAGTCATTTCACCATAATTATTTTTACTCAATCTATATAAAATATTATTATCCACATTCATTTCTTCTAAATTCAATTTTCCAACTTCCTTTTTGTGCTTACCTAACTCTTTCTTAATTGTGTCGACATCATAACCTTCCTTTAATAATTGTTTCAATTATCCATAATACTCATCTTCATCTTGAAATCTCATAATAATTGTTGCAATAATCCATAATACTCATCTTCATCTTGTAATCTCATAATAATTATCTCAATAATTCATAATACTCATTTTCATCTTGTAATCTCATAATAATTGTTTCAATAATTCATAATACTCATCTTCATCTTGAAAGCTCATAATAATTGTTGCAATAATTCATAATACTCATCTTCATCTAGTAATCTCATGATAATTGTTTCAATAATTCATTATACTTATCTTCATCTTGTAATCTCATAATAATTGTTTCAATAATTCATAATACTCATCTTCATCTTGTAATCTCATAATAATTATTCTAGATCCCATTCTAGATACATATCTGTTTTTTCTTGTTACTACACATATATTTTCATCTTCCAATAACTCATTATAATCATCATTACCTTCTAGGCTATCCTCGTGATGCCTTAGTCTAGAGTAACAGTCAGCTACCTTATTTTCCTTACCGAGGATATATTCCACTTTAATATCAAATTCAGCTACTAATAATTGCCATCTAGCGATTCTACTGTTGCATTTGAGGTAGTTAATTGCCATACCAGGGGTCGGTGATCAATGTGAACCATTATAGGAAATCTTAGACATAATGTCTTGTTTATTTTCAGACCATACACAATGCTAGTGCTTCTTTTTCCAATAGTACTATAATTAATCTCAGCCTTATTTAATTTTCTGCCAAAAAACGTAAGCGGTCTCAGATTATCATATTCATCCCTTTGTCGTAAAACACCACCAATTGCATTATTAGAGGCATCCGTGGTAAGATTAAATGTTTTTTCAAAATCAGAAAAATAAGTGTTACTTGCTCCGACAATACTCTTTTGAGTTTAACAACTGCTTCTTCAGCTTCATTATTCCATTCTATGTATTATATATATATATATATATATATATATATATATATATATATATATATATATATATATATATATATATATATATATATATATATATATATGTATATATATATATATATATATATATATATATATATATATATATTTTTTTTTTTTTTTTTTTTTTTTTTTTTTAATTTACTTTTTTTTTTTTCCATTCTTGTGACCTTCTGTAAGTTTATTTAAGGGAGCTGCCATCCCAACATAACCTTGTATGAATTTTCTATAGTTGTCAATCACCCCCAAAATGACTGTAATTCTTTTACTGTAATTGTTTTTACTGGGTGTGGACATCTTATTTACTGCTTCTATTATATTTGGCTGAGGTTTTAATCCCTCTGCGGAGATGATATGTCCTAAATATTTTACACTTGTAAAGAAAGTGCATTTCTTTAAATTCACTTCTAACTTTGATTCCTGGACTCTAAGGAATACCCTTTCAAGATCATCTATATTATCCATTAAATCTATATAATCAATTATAATGTCATCTAAGTATACACGTGTATTATGGCTTTATGTTAGGTAAGGGATATGAATAATTCATAACATGAGTATTTAAATTCCTGAAATCTATACAAAGTCTTAATTTCCCATCCTTTTTTATTACTGACACCAAAGGTGACTGAAAAGATAATCTTGAAGGTTTTATTATTCCATGATTTTCCATTATTTTAATTTGTTCTTTTACACTTCCATGAAAACAAACATGTTGCAATTCATGTAATGTTGCAATTCCTGCAATGTTACAATATAATCAATGTTGCAATATAATCAATGTTGCAATAATGTCCCACCGCTGCCACCAATTTCGTTGCTCGTTATTGCAACGTTTTCGTGTTCTGTTAATCAACTTATACTTTGGTCACGGGGTTACAGAACACTAAATTATAAGATGATTTTCCTTAAAAATCTTTCCGTTTTATATAGTTTTAATAAACAAATAATCATCCTTTGCTCCTTTTGTCATTTAATAACATCATCCTATCTTCTTGCTTTGACACATATAATCAGGCACATAAGTAATTCTTCTACTTTCTTTCCTTGTTCCTTCTGTTGTATAGTAACATCATCCTTCCTTCTTGCTTTGACACATACTTAATCAAGCACATAAGTAGTTTTTCTAGGAACTTATAAAAATATTCATAATCATGGAGCAACACATAATAAAAATATTCACGGAGCAACACAAAATAAAGAAATCACGTAGAAACAAATAATAAAAATAATCACGGAGCAACACATAATAAATCACAAATCCTACATATAATCAAATCCTAACACTAACATCCTAAAGCTGCTTTCAAGACTGCATTAGAACAAGTTTCCACTTACGCCAATATATCAGCCTCATTCTGAGCTGAGCTGGGTGAACCTCCCCAGAGGTGAGTCAGAGTCTATTTGCCTTCTAATACAGTCTCTCTTATTTTCAAAATTTTGACAATTATCTATTCTCTCCAGTCACAGCGTCTGAGTTCCTAACTTTCAAAATTTAAGGCTATGTCTCTTAACAATTTCATAAAGTTGTCTCTTTTCAATTTCATAAAGTTTAGTTCTACAACGGCTGGCACCCAACGAATTTTCCCGTGTGCCTTCTTCCAACCATCTTCGGCACTCACGCTTTCTCTTCCTCCCCTCCATGACCACATCTGGTATGGTCAAAAAGGGTCTGGTCTGGCACCCTCAGTTTGTCGACTTTACAACAACAGCTTTGTATCGACCTACGACAGAAGAAAACAAAATATATTCAGTTTTTTAGGTTCGATTGTTATATTTTTGTTGTTGTGGCTTAATGAATTTACGCCATGCCTTTCATTATTATTATTATTGATGTTGAGTTACTATGTATTAGCTCTCCTGGCTCTAAGCACATAATGTATTTTGCATAACTGTTGGGATGAATATTTGGCAAACTTAAGTTGCTGTGTATGTGAACTGTGTGGCGGCGTTGAATTCAGAAGGAGAGTGTTTGTGTTTTTTTTAAGGCTATGAGATCAATTATAGTATCTAACTGGATTTCATATTGGATGTAAAATTGTCACAGCTTCCGATTGCACTGTTGGTATATGTGGAAATGGTTTTTTTTCCTTTATTTTTGCTTTATTCTACTCTACTACTTTTAATCTATCTCTCCATTCATCACTCTTTCCTCTCTTCCCTCGTACTCCACTCCTCCATGCAACCTTTCAATCTAATAATACGTAATATCGTACATCTATTCAAGTATTTCATAAACTGTGAATTAATATGAAATCTGTGAAAGTTTGAAGGACAGAACTCATCAATTAAGCTTGATGGTCTTTTATTGTATGTAGTTCATTCCTTCTATTATTTTTCTTCTCCTCTCACTCTGATCTGTCATTTTATCTACTCTAAAAGCCTCTCTTTACCCTTATCTTCCCCTTGCATCTAGCACTGGTCTCTAAAAAGGGGACACCCACTCTTTGGGATATAATACACTCGTTACACACATAACCTTTTGCCAACCCTGCATTTCTTATTCTCTCAGCACGCTATATATTTTCTTTCTCTCTTCCATACACGTGCCTACTTTCAATAATGTTCTAAATAGTCGTAGTAGTATAATTCACGGCCAAAACCAGGCTGTTGTTTTGTATTCCTTCGTATTTCCTTGTAATCATTTTATCATTAAATCCAAAACAGTTTATTGAACGCTAACTACATTTATTTTATTTTATTTTTTTTTCTTTCGTTTCTTGAGCTTCCATCCTTTGAGCATCGATTCCACGGATGGATCTTGATCTTGTATCCGAGATGGAGTTAGGTTTATACTGTTTATCTGCATTAATCACCATATTGGATCAATATACTGCTTGGAACCACACACGTACCACACCACACTTTTTATATCCCTAATAAGCTGGAGTACGCGAGGTCTGTGATCCATTAACATAAATAAAGAAATATATATAAGATAAAGGAAGTAAATAAAGTATATGATCTAACCTAACCTAACTAAAAGTATATGACAATACTCAATGAAAGTCTAAATAATCCGGGAAAGACTAATAACTTTTGATACCAATTACAAGTACAAAAAAGCAGCCGATCATATAGATGTGTTGTACGTGCGTTCACTGGGTAAAGGAAGACATAATGCAAGTACACGAGGTAGGATACAAGAGCAGGAATAAGAAAAGTGACCAAGAAGCTGATGAGACAAGTAATGAGACATAACAACCTGTGGAAAGTGAGAGGGGTTTGATATTAGGGTTTGGTTAGGGTTAGGGTTTGGGTTAGGTTAGGTTAGGGTCAGGTAGTGGACCTTCACTCAGTCGATTCGTGTTCATTTGGGTGTTGAATATGTTGAATGAGAGCATTAGAGAGCAGGGATAAACGGGAGTTTTTGAATGAGCTCGCCTAGACGGTAAGCTAAAAGGAGTAATTTTCATGGGATTGTGTTAGGGTGCCACCATGTGTGTTAGTCCTCTGGGGTTAGGCAAACGACCCGTCACACAGAATGAAGTTTATTGTAGTAATGATCCAGGAGAGAGAGTAGCGTAGAACTTTTGTGTGTGAAGGCTGCTCTCTGACTGGTCGCTTGGGGGCCTCACACTAGACTCTGCCCGACGGGGCAGTCGTCATGGCAACGGTTGGAGTTGCCAGTAGCTACTTTTATATAAATGTACCTAGTGTTATGTGTGAATATGTAATTGTTTATGTGACATAATACACTGGCACATTGCTCGGCCACCAATGACTGTGTCCACACAGGTATAAAAAGAAACAAAGTGTAAGCTAAATATGTGCAACAAAACATCAAATTCATGTAATAAAAATGTAAAATTATATACATATAATAAATGAAATACATGAAAATGAAATGATGTTTATAACTGGACCCTGGTAATAATATAAATAACTAATTGAATTTTTAAGAAAAAAGAAAGACAGTTGCTCACACTGGATGATGTTAAGGTTGAGAAGGAGGGATAGGCACATGAACCTTCTTCAAACGATCAACATGAACATATTCAGCAGTGTGAGTGTCAGGGTCCATGATTTTAAATTTATTGTTGCGAAGGGCCGAAGTAATGATGTATGGTCCTGAAAATTTAGGGGATAATTTAGATTGACGCTCAGGACAACGCTTCATGACAGAGTCACCTACAGCAAGGTTAACAAGCTTAGCTTGAGAGTGCTGCTTTCTTATCATCTCACGGGAAGCCTTGAGCCTCTCACGGACAGACTGGTGAACGCGCTGAAAGGCGTGAAGTTGCTGCTTGGCATAGTCGTCCAGTGAGTACACAGGAGTGGGAGACTGTAGAAGCACATCATATGGTAAACGTTTGTCTGAGCCATAAATTATGAAGTGAGGTGTCTTACCTGTTGAGGAATTTATAGAACCATTGATAGATGCTGCAACTTGGGGTAACCAGTCTTCCCAAGATTCATGAAAGTTGCCAGCAAAATGACGTAAGACATCCAAAATTTTTTTATTGGTTCGTTCGACCAAACCATTGCTGGCCGGGTGCAAGGCTGTAATGAAAGTCTGGGTTATGTTGTACTGTTGGCAGATGTTAGCCAGAACTGCATTAGAAAACTCTCTACCATTGTCCGAAAGAAGAACTCTGGGAGTCGTGTAAGGGCAAATTAGATGAGAAACAATGGCATGAGCAACAGTAACAGCAGACTTGTCAGGCAATGGAACTAAGATCACGAACCGACTGAAGTGATCAACGCAGACAAGGACATACGACGAACCTTGATGACTACGTGGAAGCTGGAGGAGGTCAATGGCTACGGTGTCGAAGGGAGCATCAGGCAATGGGTATTCAAGGATAGGAGCTGTCTGCGTAGTACCCTTAATCTGAGCGCAAGAAAGACACCGAGCGACATGACTCTCTAAGTCAGCTCCCAGTTTAGGCCAGAAAAATTTGTGACGTGTGGCGGCTAAAGTCCTGTCACGTCCTGGATGTTCAGCCTGAGGTGTGTCGTGCACAAGTTTAAGTACCGTCTCTACCAGTGGAGGGGGGATGACAAGTTGAATGACAGTGTCACCTTCAATGGATACTCTGCGGCACAGGATGCCATCCCTGAGGAAAAACTGGGAGAAGGGTACAGGCAATTTTGGTCCAACATGGTTATCACCAGATTCCAGAGCATATATCACAGTCGACCACATGGGATCGTCTCGTTGTGACCTAGAAAGCTCTGTAAGAGAGAAATTATTAATCTCTTGAACAGCAGCAACAGGGACGTTACGTGAGAGAGCATCAGCTGCTGTGTTAGCACGTCCCGGTAGGTACTTGAGAGTAGGGTTGAACTGCTGAATGGTGATGAACCATCTGGCCAGTCGACCGGTAAGGTTCCTGGTCTGAAAGAGAGATGTCACCGCAGAGTGGTCGGTGTACACTGTAATATCATACCCAAAGATGATATCTCTGAAATGCTTTAGTCCCCAGATCACTGCCAAGGCCTCAAGGTGTGTCACTGAGTACTTACTCTCAGCTGAGTATAACACACGACTAGCATAGGCAATAACTTGTGGGTGATGGCCTTCTTTTTGCTGCATGAGCACAGCACCAATCCCAATGCCTGAAGCATCAGTGCACATAATGAAGGGGATTTGGTAGTCTGGAAAGGTCAAAACTGGAGCATGAGTAAGGACATGTTTGAGTGTATCGAAACTCTGTTGGTGCACGTCGTGCCACTGAAATGAAACGTCCTTCTTCAGGAGGCGAGTGAGTGGTGAGGCAATCGACGCAAATCCTTTTACAAAGGCGCGGTAGTAACCGGCCAAACCAAGGAAAGAACGTACTTTGTCGGTGGTCGTGGGTGTGGGAAAATTCTTGACAGCTGACAATTTGGCGTCAGAAGTGTGGATTCCATGCTGGTCCACAACATGTCCCAAGAATTCAATACGAGACCTGAAAAATTTACATTTCTGTAAGTTGAGTTTAAGTCCTGCATCAGAGAGTTTGTCAAAGACAAGGGTCAGTTTTTCAAAGTGACTGTCCACATCACGGGAAACAACAATAAGGTCGTCCATGTATACAAAAAGACCATTCCCAATGATGCCAGAGAAGAGGTGATTGACCATCCGCTGGAATGTAAGCGGTGAGTTGCGCAAGCCCATTGGGGTGCGAAGCCATTCGTAGTGACCGTTGTGTGTGGAGAAGGCAGTTATCTCCCTAGACTCTTCGTC
Organism: Cancer borealis; assembly: GCA_036785275.1. Lineage (NCBI taxonomy): Eukaryota > Metazoa > Arthropoda > Malacostraca > Decapoda > Cancridae > Cancer > Cancer borealis. The sequence continues at coordinate 47,360 of JAXIVD010002704.1, forward strand.
AAGGGGAATCTGGAGAAAACCGCTAAGCAGGTCAAGACTGGTAAACACGGTATTTCCACTGCCAATAGACTGGAGGAGGTCACTGAGGACAGGAAGTGGGTAATGGTCAGGGACCGTAGCAGCATTCACTTTCCTGAAATCAATCACTGGACGATAAGATCCATCTTTTTTCTTTACAAGAAAAAGAGGTGAATTCCAGGGTGAGTACGACTCCTGGATGACTCCTTGTTCAAGGTAATCGTTCATAAGTCCCTCAACTACAGCTCGCTGGCTATATGGTTGGCGATAAGAAGGGACGTAGGATGGTTGAGCACCTGCCTTGAGCACAATGACGTGTTTGGCAGTATGCGTAACACCAAGGTTCTCCCCGGGTAAGGCAACAGCATTCCTGTGTTTAGTTAGGAGGTCAAGTAGACGAGGCTTTGCCTCTGGATAATCTTGAGCCACCACAAAAGAAGCAAGCTTGTCCACGGAGGCAGCTGCAGCAGGCATGGTTACTTCACTCTGAGTGAAAACACCAGCAATAACTTGTGGGGCATCCTCCAACGACAAGGGGTCATGCTGCTCAAAGTTGCCAAGCAAAGTTCCATCCTTGAGAGTTATGGGGGAACCGGTGACATTAGTGACAAGTGCATCGCATATATTACCCTCGCGCACTGTAGAAAGTGTACCTTCCAGTGCAAGGCGATAGATGCGAACAGTGTCAGGTGAGGACACTACACAACTGCCGACAGGGGCGCCTTTGAGACGAACAGTAAGTCGTGAAGCAGAAGTAGGTCCAATGTACTGGTCACCTATAACAATGGCCTGTACAGGGCATGAGGGAACAGCACTTTGCGAGCCTTCAGTGACAACCTGTTGTGGGTTCGTCGAAGAACATGCCGCTTGTACAGCATTGACTGGAATGTGAGATACAGGTTTAAGCAATGGTGTAGGTGTTTGCATAGCCTGAATGAGTTCCTCTGTAAATATTGCATTCTTGTTAGGGTAAACATCAATATTGTGAGTGCAAAGGGAATCTAGGCCAAGGAGGCCGTCACAAGACAATGCAAACTCTGAAATGATGTGAAATTTAAGTTTAAGGACACTGGAGTGCTGAGCAAGACAAATGGGAAGAGTTACAGTACCAAAACAGTTAATGAAGAGCCTTGAACACTACTAAGTGAAATGTCTGAAGGACACAAGTTAATATCATGGTGTTCTTTTAAGGCTTTGAATGCAGTTAAACTTAATAAATTGCAAGAAGCACCAGTGTCTATCCCTAATGCAATGGGAGTATCATGCACATAAGACTTGATAGTCATCAGTGAGGAACAAGCAGCTACAACTGAAGGTATACAAAACTGCTTGGATGAAGTGCTTGTAGCTGTAGTTAGGGTGGGTTGATTAAGGGTGGGCGCGAGGCTTCCCCCGAAGGCTTATGCAAACCAGCCGTTGCAACCTGATTGTGTTTCAGCCGCAAAATGGTGTAACATTTCTGTGATGTGATTGCAATACTCGTGAATGTGGCAATATTTAGGCACAGGCTGCGGAGGAGCCAGCTGCATTGTAAGGGCATGAGATGCTCTAGAATCACGAGTATTTTTGGACGGTGCGACTGATTGGTGCGACGATGGCTGAGAAGTAGCAGCATGTGCACTAGAACTTCCAGAAGATGGAGAGAGGTGCCTAGATGCTTCCTTGGCAGCCTGCTTTTTTCTCTGGAAACACTGAAGAAACTTATGTCCTCTTTTTCCACAAAAGGTGCAGAGTGGTGAGGAACGAGTCGACTGACTATGAGTGGGAGGACGAATCCCCGTAGAGCCACTAGAAGGAGGTGGAGGTGAAGAGACTGCATTGTCTACCTTGACAGGAGCAACAGGTACAAGTGGGGCCTTAGGAGAGTCCCGGAGTTTCTTGCTGAGTTTGGACGCGAAGTCCATCAGAGACTGACCTGGCTTGAAATCAAGAGTAGACGCGATGCGTCGTTCCTGTGGAGCAAGGTACATTATGTAGTACTGAAATTCAAAAACAGTACGTAGCCTGTCAAGAGATATTTTTCCATTCTCCGACCAGTTAGCTGATTGAAGAGCTGTTATGGCCTCGTTAGCAAAGTCAGCAGCATGAGCTTGACCTCTTAGAATCCCTAAATTACCTAAGTCAGTGGTAAGTGAGTCTACCAGTCTGAAAGACCACTGAAGTGAAGCGTCATCCTGAGAAATGCCAAATGTAGTTAAAAAGTTTTCTCTGAATTTAGCATAAGAACATTCTATAACAGTAGTGTTGAAGGAATTAGCACGCATCATTACCGTCGCCAAACTGTCCTGAACAAGCTGTGACCTAATAAAGGAAATTTTATCAGCATCCTGCACAATACTTGAATTTCTCATAACATCCTCACACTGCTGTATAAAGGCTAACGGAAAGTGAACGGAGAGGAAAGTTTTCCTCTCCGGAAAAGCGTTTTAAAGAAGGTTCCTGATGGAGAAGCTTAATAGTGGGAGTGTTGACAGCAAGGAGAGATGAAGAAGTCTGAGGCAGGTATATGAATGAACCAGAGACAGGTGGAGATGCTGGGCGAGACATCCTGATTGTGTGTGAGTGTGAACAACTGCCTGATAAGTTTTTCCAGAACGAAGTTGATGGTTATACATACGCAATATACAAAATTTAAAAATTGCGTAGTCACAGGTAAAGTTATGCCACACAGTTACTGTAAAAATAAGATGAGAAAAATTATTACTAGAGACCAGTTACTCACGGATCGATGATTCGATGAGTGAAGGCACGGCAAGGTAGAACATATCAGCACAAGGATAACACAAGGTTACTTGTTTGCAGACTTAAAAATGCAGGTGACGGCACGGGTCTGTAAGCATTATTTACAATGAGTACATGTATATAGACAAGTCACTCTTAAAATCACTTAAAGAAAATGGTAATTTCTATGTTTTTGTATGTTCAATGTTTATGGCTAATTTATCTTGTTTGTGTTCAGTTTTGAGTTTGTTGTTTGTTTGTGCGTAATGTATCACCGATGTATGAGTGAGTATCATGTAGATGTTAACACTCATATAATTATGTGTACACAATGTGTTTTGTTTGTGGAAACACTTCAAACATATATGTAGAAATGTGGAAAAAATACTAAGTACACACAAAAGGTGAAGTGCATAGAGTCAAGCACAAAAAATAGAGGTGATACACTGATAAGTATGCAGTAAGTTTACCCACACACAAAAATGTAAATAATTTCACAGGCAAATGTGTCAACAGCCAATGAGAGTGTGTCTGTATTTATGACGTCAAGTCACGAGGGAACGCTAGCCTAGAGGCCGCCAATCACTCACTCTGGCAAGGAGTGACGTCAGAACGACAACAGCCAATGGTGGCTAGGTTTGAGGGGTGACGTCAGTGACCTTAGCCAATCACAACACAACACTGCGAGGAGGAAGGCGATTGCGCGCCAAACTCCCGAATAATAGCTGACACAAAAAAAAATGTGCCCAGAAAAAAAATATAAAAAATCACAGGAAAAAAAAATCTGGGTCACACAAAGCACTGTGAAAAGTTTACTGATAACTGTAAGAGTACTTACAATTTTCTCTGGAACCAGTTACCCAAAGATGATGAAACGGCGGCATGAAGTTGACACTCTGAGCTATCACCATCACAGGCGATGCTAATTGAACCGCCGAAGAAACCTGTCACTGCAGCCAGACACAGGCGCAGAGTACACTTGTTGTGTTGATATGTAGCCACAGGTTGCAGCGATGAACACGGTGAGCTTCAGTGAAGAGCCAGCCGAAAGAAGACGTCTTGAAGTCTTGAAACAGGGCGAAGGCGTCGAGGATCCAGGAGATGTGGTGTTAGGTGCTGACCTACAATGTAGTGGTCAGTGAAGTGATGAGTGAGTCAGGAGCAACCATTACACAGCAGTGCATGAGGTGAAGAGAGGAGAATACAGCGACGATGATGTGGTGGTCGGAGCATGAGGTCTAGGTGACGCCACCACGAGGCCAGCTGCTAACTCGTCTTCTCGCTCGTCTTATTCTTCTTGGTTCGTGGGTCTCGAACCTGAGCTGCCACCATATGTGTTAGGGTGCCACCATGTGTGTTAGTCCTCTGGGGTTAGGCAAACGACCCGTCACACAGAATGAAGTTTATTGTAGTAATGATCCAGGAGAGAGAGTAGCGTAGAACTTGTGTGTGTGAAGGCTGCTCTCTGACTGGTCGTAGTTAGTGATGGGCGCTTTGTGAACGAGTCGGTTCTTAGAGCCGGCTCTTCCAGATGAACGAGAAGAGCCGGATCTTTCTCGAGAGCCGTTTGGGATTTTTTTGAGAGCCGTTAATTTTTTTTTTCTAGTTTTTCCATATTTTTGCAATTTTCTAACAAAATGCAAAAATTACCGATTGTTAATAATTATAGTAATGATAATAATAATAATACTTACGAGTATGAAGCCTATTCATAGAAATTATATAGTAAAATAGTTAAGTTACCCCTTCAAGTTAACAAAGAAAACTGTATTTACAAGTGCTTTGGCCTCTAGCAAAGAGGGGTAACTCAACACATAAAACACATATATATGAATAATTCAGAAAATATATGGTGTATATGGCAGGCCAATGATGTGGAATGTACACTATAATATTCCCTACAACATATCGGTAAATGAAGACAATCTGATAATATTAAGAGGTCAAATTAAATTATAGAACTCTTCTCAAAATAGTGTACATATCGTACAAATCAAGTATATATTTTTCCATTGTTAATTTTTTAACACAAAACTCATTTTCTCATTATAGCTCAAGAACCATAAGGTATACGTACAATGACTACGAATAGACAAAGAGTGAATAGGAATCCAACTTTCTGTTGCAACATTTAAAAATGAAATTGCTCTTTATATAATGAAGGAAATTTTTTTTTTCATAACCTGAGTAAAATAAAAAAAATAACTACACTAGCTGATACGCCTTTTAAAATTATTTAAATGATTATAGGTGCATTTTTTCTGTCAAACTAATCGTTAAGGTATTTTCCTTATAACTCGAAAACTATGAAATTGACGTAAAATGATTAGGAGTAATTAGGGAAGTTAAATGAAACAAGCTTTCTTTTCATTCTATTGAAAATGAAACTCAATGATAAATGACCATCGAAAATTTTTTTTTCTTAACTATTAGCGTTATTCAAAATCAGACTACACCAGCTGAAAGGCCTTTTGAAGGTAAGAAAATAACTATTTAACATAATTTTTGTCAAACTAGTATTTAACATTTCGTTTTGTAAAAACGAAAACTATGGAGTTTAAGTCAAAAAATCTGCGAATAATTAAAATAAGGAAATAAATATATATATTTTTTGGACCATCAGAACATGTAAACAGTTTATAAATAATGAAAACATTAAAAAGAAAAAAAAAATTGGCGTAAAGTTAGATTAAATTACATGATTTGATAGAACTTTTAAAATTACATCAATTAGCATAAGTGCATTTTTCTGTACGACTAATATTTACGTGATAAAAGACAAGTTACTTACGGTTGATAATTTGCGGGGTGGTAGGGGTATCCCACCACCCGCCAAACTCGCTGTAAGTATCAGTCAACCGTCTGCGCTCCCCGGCTCTCTCTCTCTCTCTATCTCCTCTCTCTCTCTCTCTCTCTCTCTCCTCTCTCTGATATATAAATGGTAAATAAGAAAGAAAATAGATAGTATGTTTGTGTGTGTGTGTGTGTGTGTGTGTGTGTGTGTGTGTGTGTGTGTGTGTGTGTGTGTGTGTGTGACCATGAACGAAAATTGTCTGAGGCTCTCTCTCTCTCTCTCTCTCTCTCTCTCTCTCTCTCTCTCTCTCTCTCTCTCTCTCTCTCTCTCACTCTCTCTCTCTCTCTCTCTCTCTCTCTCTCTTCTCCTCTCTCTCTCTCTCTCTCTCTCTCTCTCTCTCTCTCTCTCTCTCTCTCTCTCTCTCACTATAGAAATGTTAAATAAGAAAAGAAAATAGATGTATGTTTGTGTGTGTGTGTGTATGTGTGACCGTGTGTGTGTGTGTGTGTGTGTGTGTGTGTGTGTGTGTGTGTGTTGTGTGTGTGTGTGTGTATGTTGTGTGTGTGTGTGTGTGTGTGTGTGTGCACGAAAAATCTCTCTCTCTCTCTCTCTCTCTCTCTCTCTCTCTCTCTCTCTCTCTCTCTCTCTCTCTCTCTCTCTCTCTCTCTCTCTCTCTCTCTCTCTCTCTCTCTCTCTCTCTCTCTCTCTTCTCTCTCTCTCTCTCTCTGATAGATAAATATTAAATGAAAAAGAAAATAGATCATATGTGTGTGTGTGTGTGTGTGTGTGTGTGTGTGTGTGTGTGTGTGTGTGTGTGTGTGTGTGTGTGTGTGTGTGTGTGTCTGTTTGTCTGTCTGTCTGTCCGCCAAATAACAGACGAGGCAAGTCCACATATGTGCCTCAGTAAGCCCTACTGTCGCCAACGGTTAATGATAACAAAAAATATTTGGTTTAAATTAAACATTTTTTTGAAAGCTTTTTTACCTTTCCTTCAATCAATAGTATTGAAAGCTAACTAGCAAAGTTATCCTAAGAAATTTCTTCTAAATTATAAAGACTATAAACAGAATATGTGGAACTACTTATAAAAAAGTATTTGAGAGCTGAAAGAGCCGTTTGGGAGCCGGAAGAGCCGGCTCTTTTGAGTGAACGAGAACGAAAGACTCGGTTCTCGGAAAAGAGCCGGAACGCCCATCACTAGTCGCAGTGATGGCGCTTTGTGAACGAGTTGGTTCTTAGAGCCGGCTCTTCCAGATGAACGAGAAGAGCCGGATCTTTCTCGAGAGCCGTTTGAGATTTTTTTGAGAGCCGTTAATTTTTTTTTTTCTAGTTTTTCCATATTTTTGCAATTTTCTAACAAAATGCAAAAATTACCGATTGTTAATAATTATAGTAATGATATAATAATAATAATACTTACGAGAATGAAGCTATTCATAGAAATTATATACTAAAATAGTTAAGTTACCCCTTCAAGTAACAAAGAAAATTGTATTTCCAGGGATAACTCAACACATAAAACACATATATATGAATAATTCAGAAAAATATATGGTGTATATGGCAGGGCAATGATGTGGAATGTACACTATAATATTCCCTACAACATATCGGTAAATGAAGACAATCTGATAATATTAGGAGGTCAAATTAAATTATAGAACTTGTCTCAAAATAGTGTACATATCGTACAAATCAAGTATATTTTTTTCCATAGTTAATTTTTTAACACAAAACTCATTTTCTCATTATAGCTCGAGAACCATAAGGTATACGTACACTGACTACGAATAGACAAAGAGTGAATAGGAATCCAACTTTCTATTGCAACATTTAAAAATGAAATTACTCTTTATATAATGAAGGAAATTTTTTTTTTTCATAACCTGTGAATAAAAAAAAAAAAAAAACTACACTAGCTGATACGCCATTTAAAATTATTTAAATGATTATAGGTGCATTTTTTGTCAAACTAATCGTTAAGGTTTTTTCCTTATAACACGAAAACTATGAAATTGACGTAAAATGATTAGGAGTAATTAGGGAAGTTAAATGAAACAAGCTTTCTTTTCATTCTATTGAAAATGAAACTCAATGATAAATGACCATCGAAATTTTTTTTTTCTTAACTATTAGCGTTATTCAAAATCAGACTACACCAGTTGAAAGGCCTTTTGAAGGTAAGAAAATAAACAATTTAACATAATTTTTGTCAAACTAGTATTTAATATTTTGTTTTGTAAAAACGAAAATATGGAGTTTAAGTCAAAAAATCTGCGAATAATTAAAATAAGGAAATAAATATATATATTTTTGGACCATCAGAACATGTAAACAGTTTATAAATAATGAAAACAAAAACAAAAAACTTTTTGGCGTAAATTTAGATTAAATTACATGATTTGATAGAACTATTAAAATTACATCAATTAGCATAAGTGCATTTTTTCTGTACGACTAATATTTACGCGATAAAAGACAAGTTAACTACGTTGGATAATTTGAGGGGTGGTAGGGTACCCCACCACCCCTCAAACTCACGTTACGTAACAGTCAACCGCCAATTGTTCGCGCT
>JAXIVD010002705.1:0-7500 GCA_036785275.1 Cancer borealis
TCCCGCAGTCTCAATGCAGCAGGCGGTGAAACATTGTCCCGCGCCGCCTCCTCCAAGTTTAGTACGGTAAGGACTTACTATCCGTTACAGTTGCTAGAGGTTAGGTAACCTTGTTCACTCAGAGCCTCTCCCGCAGTCTCAATGCAGCAGGCGGTGAAACATTGTCCCGCGCCGCCTCCTCCAAGTTTAGTACGGCAAGGACTTACTATCCGTTACAGTTGCTAGAGGTAGGTAACCTTGTTCACTCAGAGCTCTCCCGCAGTCTCAATGCAGCAGGCGGTGAAACATTGTCCCGCGCCGTCTCCTCCAAGTTTAGTACGGGAAGGACTTACTATCCGTTACAGTTGCTAGAGGTAGGTAACCTTGTTCACTCAGAGCCTCTCCCGCAGTTATAGTGCGAGATGGTATCTCCATACATTGCTTAACGCTAGTTACCACCTTGACGGAAGAAAACTGCGGAGAGGCGAGCCTTGTCGCTAAGAGACTCACAATCTGGCCGTGATTAGAAATGTTGTAGTCTTACCAAATATTACCAGACTACCAGATATCACTAAGAAAAACTGAGTATACCATCGTCTTCGTCATACAATGATGCACATGATGAAATAAAAAAATAACATTAAAACGACATTTGCTACAAAATAATTGAAGGAAAAAAAAATAGCGCATAAAGAATTTTTTCAAATGTTCTCCTTCAACTCGCTGTTTCTCACATTTATTAAGCTCGTATTGTATTTTCAAATCCAGGTTCATAATCTGCACTCATTGACGATCAGTATGATGTACCATAACAACTGATATAAAATATTGTAGTTGGTTAAAAAGGCAGATAAAAAAATACTGTCAAATCTACAAGAAAACCGTCCAAGGCGGGTTTCAAGGATTCGAATTTAACGACCATTTAAACCACTCATTATTTTTTCCACCACCATGTGTTACATACCGTAGCCATCAGCAAGCCTTCCACTACTCGAAGCAATAATTGGAAATTCAATGTAAGCTAATATAACCGAGTTACGAAGTGGTGAAGCACAACATGTCAAAACATTTCTTTATGCGCTATTTCATTCTACCTCGATTATATTCTAATAGATAAAGAAATAAAGCTGTCAATTGTAGCTCATCATATGCACCATTCTATCACCTACACGATGGTTGTTTTCATTTTTCTAACCGACGTCTGACACTTCCGTAATAACCGATAATATTGCAACATTGTTCAACTCCATCCTCACGTCGACCCCAACCCTCACTCTCCCGGTCTTACACACCGGGAACACCTCTCACACGCCTTAACTAACACAGCGCCTCACACACACACACACACACACACACACACACACACACAAAAAGATATATATATTTAAATCAATTCAACAAATAGAACATAGAAATCGATTCAGTTACTACTACTAACCCTCCCGATATGTAAGAGCGGGAACACCTCTCACACGCCTTATTAACTAACTAACACACAGCAGCGTCACACACACAAATACATAGAGAAGACATTAAACAAAACACACAAATTCAATCACGCACTAGTAACAACACAACAACACGGTCTTTTTATAAGTCCAAATAGGAACATGTGTGGCTTGTGGACAAACAAAAACGCTAAACAGATGCATATCCGAAGGGTGGTTTTAAAAAAAGTACGGAATTCGATAAAGAATTCCATTTTTTTATCTCCACGGATACGCAAATGTGGCGGCAAACATTATACCTCTTGTATACAGCAGAAAAAAACAATTAACATACTGTAAAGCTTGATACTACTACGTTTACCTTGTACAAACAATGTCCCGGGCTCGCAACAGAGGAGGCAGTCGGGGTGCGAGAAACTTATCGTGGCTCTACCGCTCTCAGTCGCCGCCCGGCGCTGCCAACGGGGGAGAAACCAGTCACGAGAAACAATGGAGTGTGTGTATAGTGAGCCTCCTATATCTCCCGCGCTGCCAACCTGGAGACAGCAAGGAGTGACGAGAGAGAGTGTATAGCGAGCCGCCTCGCTCTCCCGCGCTGCCAACGTGGGGACAGCAAGGAGTGACGAGAGTGGGTGTATAACGAGCCGCCTCGCTCTCCCGCGCTGCCAACGTGGAGACAGCAAGGAGTGACGAGAGAGAGTGTATAGTGAGCCGCCCCGCTCTCCCGCGCTGCCAACGTGGAGACAGCAAGGAGTGACGAGAGAGAGGGTATAGCGAGCCGTCCCGCTCTCCCGCGCTGCCAACGTGGAGATGGCAAGGAGTGACGAGAGAGAGTGTATAGTGAGCCGTCCCGCTCTCCCGCGCTGCCAACGTGGAGATGGCAAGGAGTGACGAGAGAGAGTGTATAGTGAGCCGTCCCGCTCTCCCGCGCTGCCAACGTGGAGACGGCAAGGAGTGACGAGAGAGAGTGTATAGTGAGCCGTCCCGCTCTCCCGCGCTGCCAACGTGGAGACGGCAAGGAGTGACGAGAGAGAGTGTATAGCGAGCCGTCCCGCTCTCCCGCGCTGCCAACGTGGAGACAGCAAGGAGTGACGAGAGAGAGGGTATAGCGAGCCGTCCCGCTCTCCCGCGCTGCCAACGTGGAGATGGCAAGGAGTGACGAGAGAGAGTGTATAGTGAGCCGTCCCGCTCTCCCGCGCTGCCAACGTGGAGATGGCAAGGAGTGACGAGAGAGAGTGTATAGTGAGCCGCCCCGCTCTCCCGCGCTGCCAACGTGGAGACAGCAAGGAGTGACGAGAGAGAGGGTATAGCGAGCCGTCCCGCTCTCCCGCGCTGCCAACGTGGAGATGGCAAGGAGTGACGAGAGAGAGTGTATAGCGAGCCGTCCCGCTCTCCCGCGCTGCCAACGTGGGGACAGCAAGGAGTGACGAGAGGGAATATATAGCGAGCCGCCCCGCTCTCCCGCGCTGGCCAACGTGGAGACAGCAAGGAGTGACGAGAGAGAGTGGAGAAAATGTTTCTCCCGGGCTAGGAAGACGGGACATGCTCGGTAGGCGATGGGTGAGCGCGGGATGGAGTTGCCAGTGAGGAGAATCGGTCTCCCGCGCTACCAGCGCGGGGAGTTGCCGGCGGAGCGGGGCTGGTTTTGGACACGAGAACGGGCCGAGCGGGGCCCAAAGTGGCTTAAAATTTCCAATGTGGAGCGCGGGGCCAACTCGCCCCGCTCTCTTTCATGCTGCACCAAGCTTGGGCGCGGTAAAGGTAGCCGCTACCCCCAGGGAAGACTAACACGAGTTCGACCTGAAAAATATAGTAGGGAGGCGAGGTTGCTGGATCAACCTCAGTGCCGTCCCTCACGCTGAATGCTGCATACGTGCGTCAGACATCAGTCCTAACCACTTGGTTCTCTCTACCTATTACTAAGAAGGTACCGAGGCTATATACTAAGGGTGGCGGTTAGTGATTGAGATGCACTGGTGACGACCATTGGCACATCGAGCGTGTTAACGTGGTGGCGTAAAACACTGCTAGAGAGAGCAAAGGCCACGCACAACTTATATATATTTCTATATATATACGTATACATATGAACCACCCACATATTCTGCGTGCAGACTTTTACGACTGTCTCATGCAACACCCCCTCTCCTTTTGGAAGAGAAGCTCCACGGCATTAGCTGTGGCTCCTCGTGGCGGCGCACATGATGATATGGTGTTAGCTAAAGCGGGGAGCCTTCAATGCAGCGACCCCTCTTACTTTGTGATGGTTACTCCACTACCCGTGCGATAACTCATCCCGTAGGTTAAAGAATCATCACTTTAACCTCTCTACACTGACGCAGCTTCTAACGAACGGTCAGTTGGAACGAAGCACACTTTTGTTTCTTTTCGTGAGCAAAGACGGGTTATAAACGTTTCCCAGCAGCTTACAACTACTACCACAAACTTGGATGGTGTAACGTACGTTATTTCCATTCCCCCCTTAGAGAGAAGGGACGCTTGAATGGTGTAACGTACGTTATTTCCATATCACCCTTAGAGAGAAGGGACGCTAGAATGGTGTAACGTACGTTATTTCCATTCCCCCCTTAGAGAGAAGGGACACACTTGAATGGTGTAACGAAGGTTATTTCCATTTCCCCCTTAAAGAGAAGGGACGCGGCGTCGCGGGCCAATGCTGCCAATGGACGCTTAGCGCTATTACTAAACATTACAATCAAAAAGTTTTGATGTAACATAGCTACCTGGTTGATCCTGCCAGTAGTCATATGCTTGTCTCAAAGATTAAGCCATGCATGTCTAAGTACAAGCCGATTTAAGGCGAAACCGCGAATGGCTCATTAAATCAGCTATGATTCATTGGATCTGTACCCACACTTACTTGGATAACTGTGGTAATTCTAGAGCTAATACATGCACCACGTCTCTGACCGCAAGGGAAGAGCGCTTTTATTAGTTCAAAACCGGTCGGACTTCGGTCCGTCACCCCACCGTGTTGAATCTGAATAACTTGTCGCTGAGCGCACGGTCTCCGCACCGGCGCCGCCTCTTTCAAGTGTCTGCCTTATCAGCTTTCGATTGTAGGTTATACGCCTACAATGGCTATAACGGGTAACGGGGAATCAGGGTTCGATTCCGGAGAGGGAGCCTGAGAAACGGCTACCACATCTAAGGAAGGCAGCAGGCACGCAAATTACCCACTCCCGGCACGGGGAGGTAGTGACGAAAAATAACGATGCGAGACTCATCCGAGGCCTCGCAATCGGAATGAGTACACTTTAAATCCTTTAACGAGGATCTATTGGAGGGCAAGTCTGGTGCCAGCAGCCGCGGTAATTCCAGCTCCAATAGCGTATATTAAAGTTGTTGCGGTTAAAAAGCTCGTAGTTGGATTTCAGTTCTGGACTGACGGTTCACCGCCCGGTGCATACTGTCACGCTCCGAACAGCCACAACAGCCCGCTGGCTCGCACGGGGTGCTCTTCATCGAGTGTCCCGCGTGGCCGGCAGAGTTTACTTTGAAAAAATTAGAGTGCTCAAAGCAGGCTACACTGACGGCCTGAATGCCTATGCATGGAATAATGGAATAGGACCTCGGTTCTATTTTGTCGGTTTTCTGAACCCGAGGTAATGACTAATAGGAACAGGCGGGGGCATTCGTATTGCGACGCTAGAGGTGAAATTCTTGGACCGTCGCAAGACGAACTACTGCGAAAGCATTTGCCAAGGATGTTTTCATTAATCAAGAACGAAAGTTAGAGGTTCGAAGGCGATCAGATACCGCCCTAGTTCTAACCATAAACGATGCTGACCAGCGATCCGCCGGCGTTATTCCCATGACCCGGCGGGCAGCTTCCGGGAAACCAAAGTCTTTGGGTTCCGGGGGAAGTATGGTTGCAAAGCTGAAACTTAAAGGAATTGACGGAAGGGCACCACCAGGAGTGGAGCCTGCGGCTTAATTTGACTCAACACGGGGAACCTCACCAGGCCCAGACACCGGAAGGATTGACAGATTGAGAGCTCTTTCTCGATTCGGTGGGTGGTGGTGCATGGCCGTTCTTAGTTGGTGGAGCGATTTGTCTGGTTAATTCCGATAACGAACGAGACTCTGGCCTACTAACTAGTCGACGGATCTCCAGCAATTGGTGTCCAGTTCGCAGCTTCTTCTTAGAGGGATAAGCGGCAATTCTAGCCGCACGAGATTGAGCAATAACAGGTCTGTGATGCCCTTAGATGTTCTGGGCCGCACGCGCGCTACACTGAAGGGATCAACGTGTCCTCCCCCTCCGAGAGGAGCGGGTAACCCGTTGAAATCCTTTCATGATAGGGATTGGGGTTTGCAATTGTCTCCCATGAACGAGGAATTCCCAGTAAGCGCAAGTCATGAGCTTGCGTTGATTACGTCCCTGCCCTTTGTACACACCGCCCGTCGCTACTACCGATTGAATGATTTAGTGAGGCCTTCGGACTGGCGCTCTTGGATGCCGGGCCCTCGGTTCGCCGTTGGGTCTCTCGGCGCCTCGAGCTGACGGAAAGATGTCCAAACTTGATCATTTAGAGGAAGTAAAAGTCGTAACAAGGTTTCCGTAGGTGAACCTGCGGAAGGATCATTAACGTGTTTGCTTGCAGCAACAAAAACCAAAAAATTCGGGTGGCCGGGTACCGACCAAAAAAAAAAAAATTGACCGATGCATCAATTTTTGGCGGCCCGGCCTGAGAACAGGCAAACAGTGCCGCAGCTCAACCCACACTCTTCTCTTCTGTCCATTGTGGACAGAGGTAGACCATTACTCACACCACCGGTACTCCAACCAACCGACGTACGCTAGGTTGGCCGACTTTTATCGGGCAAAGTTTCCGAATGATAGCGGTCACTTAACGTCGTCGGGAGGTGTCACCGGCTGGTAACGAGGTACTTCTCACAAACCTGTGACTATCTATTTAAACCCAGTATACTACGTCTTCCCACTATCGTCTCCCGAGGCAGAGATGGCGGAAGTCTTGAAAGTCGGCAATTGAGACTGACGTAATGACAAAAATCACAACTCTTAACGGTGGATCACTCGGCTCGTGGGTCGATGAAGACCGCAGCAAGCTGCGTGTCGGTATGTGAATCGCAAGAATACCAGATACATCGACAAGTCGAACGCACATTGCGGCGGCGGCACTCTCATGTGCTGCCGTCACTCCTACACGAGGGTCGGATATCAAATCCAATACATCGGCTTTGTTACCACCGGCAGAGTAGTAGTAGTAGTAGTAGTAGTAGCAGCTTTGTCTCTACTCTCTCTCTCTCTCTCTACTGCGTGCGTGGCATTGACCGCCTTGGGGAGGTTCGCCTCTTTGACGAGAGTCAAATTGGCGTTCCCTAAAGATGTGCTGCCAAGCCAAAGTCATATATCTGTGGACTTGGTGGCAAGGACCATGTACAGACATACAACGCTTACGCGCTGTTTTGTTTGTCGCCGTCCATGCCTGTTGCCTCGTTTCCCTCCAAGGAAGGACAGAGGCTCTGTTGCATGCTAAAGTCGCGTATGGGCGTCTTGAAGGCGACCGGGTCGGTTTATACTACTTACACCTCGGTTCGTTAGCTGCAGCACCCATCCTTATCAAACCTTAATGGGAACGGGCGCACACAAACCAAAACTGGAAGCCAGTGACTACTTTATAGTAGTCGCTACTGCTCCAATGTCGACCTCGTGTTAGGGTAGAGTACCCGCCAAATTTAAGCATATTAATAAGCGGAGGAAAAGAAACCAACAGGGATTCCCTTAGTAAGGGCGACTGAACTGGGAAAAGCCCAGCGCATAACCTGGCGTCGTGACCCGGCGCCAGGGGTGTTGCGTTTCGGAGGGTCCGGCACGCAGTCTCTCACCGCCTAAGTTATGCTTGAAAGCGGCCACTACCCATGGAGGGTGACAGGCCCGTGTGGCGGCGCCCGCGAGGGTACACGAGAGATTGTCGGAAAGGGCCTCTCCGTAGAGTCGGGTTGCTTGAAAATGCAGCCCTAAGCAGGTGGTAAACTCCATCTAAGGCTAAATATGACCACGAGACCGATAGCGAACAAGTACCGT
>JAXIVD010002705.1:12500-22500 GCA_036785275.1 Cancer borealis
TTGGTTTCTATTTTCATGAAGGTGTATAAAAACAAGACAGACATGTTTCTATTTTGGACTTGTAAATTTTCTGCATAATTTTTTGACTTGCTAACATTATTTCTGATATACTTTACAACTATAGACGATTGCACCAGACCAAGCGCCGGGGGTAGCTATGACTCTACAAGCGCGGGTAATCGGCGGGGGTAGCTATTAGTCACTTAAATAGCAAACATCATACCGTATATAAATCTTGAGGACATACTTGGATCCATTCTCTCAAGGTAGCAGCGAAAACGAAGACTACAATTTCCCACTTATAGCATTAGGTTCAATTCTCGTTTCCACAAGACAGACATGTTTCTATTTTGGACTTGTAAATTTTCTGTTAAATTTTTTGACTTGCTAACATTATTTCTGATATACTTTACAACTATAGACGATTGCACCAGACCAAGCGCCGGTAAACGGCGGGGGTAGCTATGACTCTACAAGCGCGGGTAATCGGCGGGGGTAGCTATTAGTCACTTAAATAGCAAACATCATACCGTATATAAATCTTGAGGACATACTTGGATCCATTCTCTCAAAGTAGCAGCGAAAACGAAGACTACAATTTCCCACTTATAGCATTAGGTTCAATTCTCGTTTCCACATTAAAAGCGTAATGAATATGATATTGGTGTTCAGTACGTAATATCCTTGTAAAATATATTTGGATTAACTTAGTTTCAGAGGTGACACCAAAAACCAAGATTTATTTATTTATATCTTTCCACACTCAAATCAACAGAACAGCAGCAGTACTCTCGCTACGAACCGCTTGCACTTCTGCCTCCCTAACAAGGCTAAAAAGATTTTGTCACGCATCCCGATGGCGAAATCCTCCCGGCAAACCCATATTTACATTACTACACACCCTTATCTATAGAACAGCATCCTCACTGTCATTCGCTAAGACTGCACCGTAAAAAGAATATAGAGGTTTCGTCACGCAACGTAACATCCAGAAAGTAACCTCAAGACGGTCTTGTGTGCAGTTGTAC
The DNA here is from genome assembly GCA_036785275.1 of Cancer borealis. Lineage (NCBI taxonomy): Eukaryota > Metazoa > Arthropoda > Malacostraca > Decapoda > Cancridae > Cancer > Cancer borealis. The sequence continues at coordinate 13,529 of JAXIVD010002705.1, forward strand.
ACAAAAGTAACTGTCGAACTTGAACGTATCATCGAAAAATAACACGTCAGAGTCTTGTGCAGTTGCACTCAAAAACAAGTGTCGAACTTAAACGTATCATCGAAAAGTATCACAAAAGTAACCTCAAGTCGCAAAACTAACACGTCAGACAGTCTTGAGACTATAGAAATCCTCCACGTATACTGACGGTAAATCATTACAAGGCCTTTCTACTGGTATTAAAAGAAAATCTTCTTGGGCTTTACTTCTCGAGATATTTAAATTTGAAGAAAAAAAATATAATTACATTTCACCATATATATTTTACGCCACTAAACACATCCCACCCGCTAAGGGAATACATTACTTTTCTTCTACAAGTACGCAATAAAAAATTTCCAAACTAAGGCTCATTAAGAAAATCTGTTTGTAGCATTTACAAGCTCGCAGCCTACTCTATTTGCACTAAGAATATCAACGTTCTATCTTAAATACTAACACAAATACATGGTAGCATTAATAATTTTCACTCGTGGGCTCCAGCACATAGTTGCTTGTTTTAGGTAGTTTCACCTGGCCCGGTGAGATAGTCTAGGTTCATTACGGATATGTGGTGAGACAGGCTAGGAAAGTGTCTGTCTCTTTCTCTCTCTGTGTCTGTCTCTTTCTCTCTCTGTGTCTGTCTCTGTCTCTTTCTCTGTGTCTGTCTCTGTCTCTTTCTCTGTCTCTTTCTCTCTCTCTCTCTGTCTCTTTCTCTTTCTCTCTCTGTCTCTTTCTCTCTCTCTCTGTCTCTTTCTCTGTCTCTTTCTCTCCCTGTCTCTGTCTCTTTCTTTCTCTGTCTCTTTCTCTCTCTGTGTCTGTCTCTGTCTCTTTCTCTCTCTGTGTCTATCTCTGTCTCTTTCTTTCTCTTTCTCTCTCTGTGTCTGTCTCTGTCTCTTTCTCTCTCTCTCTGTGTCTATCTCTGTCTCTTTCTCTCTCTCTTTCTCTCCCTGTCTCTGTCTCTTTCTCTCTCTCTTTCTCTGTCTCTTTCTCTCTCTGTGTCTGTCTCTTTCTCTCTCTGTGTCTATCTCTGTCTCTTTCTCTCCCTGTCTCTTTCTCTCCCTGTCTCTTTCTCTCTCTGTGTCTATCTCTGTCTCTTTCTCTCCCTGTCTCTTTCTCTCTCTGTCTCTTTCTCTCCCTGTCTCTTTCTCTCTCTGTGTCTATCTCTGTCTCTTTCTCTCCCTGTCTCTTTCTCTCTCTGTGTCTATCTCTGTCTCTTTCTCTCCCTGTCTCTCTCTCTTTCTCTGTCTCTTTCTCTCTCTGTGTCTGTCTCTTTCTCTCTCTGTGTCTATCTCTGTCTCTCTCTGTGTCTATCTCTGTCTCTTTCTCTCCCTGTCTCTTTCTCTCTCTGTGTCTATCTCTGTCTCTTTCTCTCTCTGTCTCTTTCTCTTTCTCTCTCTCTGTCTCTTTCTCTTTCTCTTTCTCTCTCTGTCTCTTTCTCTCTCTGTGTCTGTCTCTGTCTCTTTCTCTCTCTGTGTCTGTCTCTTTCTCTCTCTCTGTCTCTTTCTCTTTCTCTCTCTGTCTCTTTCTCTCTCTGTCTCTTTCTCTCTCTGTGTCTGTCTCTTTCTCTTTCTTTCTGTCTCTTTCTCTCACTGTGTCTGTCTCTTTCTCTGTCTCTTTCTTTCTCTGTCTCTTTCTCTCTCTGTCTCTTTCTCTCTCTGTGTCTGTCTCTTTCTCTTTCTTTCTGTCTCTTTCTCTCACTGTGTCTGTCTCTTTCTCTTTCTTTCTGTCTCTTTCTCTCACTGTGTCTGTCTCTTTCTCTGTCTCTGTCTCTTTCTCTCTCTGTCTCTTTCTCTCTCTGTGTCTGTTTCTTTCTCTTTCTTTCTGTCTCTTTCTCTCACTGTGTCTGTCTCTGTCTCTTTCTCTCTCTGTGTCTGTTTCTTTCTCTTTCTTTCTGTCTCTTTCTCTCACTGTGTCTGTCTCTGTCTCTGTCTCTTTCTCTCTCTGTGTTTGTCTCGCGTCGCGCCGCCTCCTCCAATTTTAGTACGGGAAGGACTTACTATCCGTTACAGTTGCTAGAGGTAGGTAACCTTGTTCACTCAGAGCTCTCCCGCAGTCTCAATGCAGCAGGCGGTGAAACATTGTCCCGCGCCGCCTCCTCCAAGTTTAGTACGGGAAGGACTTACTATCCGTTACAGTTGCTAGAGGTAGGTAACCTTGTTCACTCAGAGCTCTCCCGCAGTCTCAATGCAGCAGGCGGTGAAACATTGTCCCGCGCCGCCTCCTCCAAGTTTAGTACGGTAAGGACTTACTATCCGTTACAGTTGCTAGAGGTTAGGTAACCTTGTTCACTCAGAGCCTCTCCCGCAGTCTCAATGCAGCAGGCGGTGAAACATTGTCCCGCGCCGCCTCCTCCAAGTTTAGTACGGCAAGGACTTACTATCCGTTACAGTTGCTAGAGGTTTACAGTTGCTAGAGGTAAGGTAACCTTGTTCACTCAGAGCCTCTCCCGCAGTCTCAATGCAGCAGGCGGTGAAACATTGTCCGGCGCCGCCTCCTCCAAGTTTAGTACGGCAAGGACTTACTATCCGTTACAGTTGCTAGAGGTAGGTAACCTTGTTCAATCAGAGCTCTCCCGCAGTCTCAATGCAGCAGGCGGTGAAACATTGTCCCGCGCCGCCTCCTCCAAGTTTAGTACGGCAAGGACTTACTATCCGTTACAGTTTGCTAGAGGTTAGGTAACCTTGTTCACTCAGAGCCTCTCCCGCAGTTCTCAATGCAGCAGGCGGTGAAACATTGTCCCGCGCCGCCTCCTTCCAAGTTTAGTACGGCAAGCGATCTTTACTATCCGTTACAGTTGCTAGAGGTAGGTAACCTTGTTCACGTCAGAGCTCTCACGCAGTCTCAATGCAGCAGGCGGTGAAACATTGTCCGGCGCCGCCTCCTCCAAGTTTAGTACGGGAAAGGGACTTACTATCCGTTACAGTTGCTAGAGGTAGGTTAACCTTGTTCACTCAGAGCCTCTCCGCAGTCTCAATGCAGCAGGCCGGTGAAACATTGTCCCGCTCCGCCGCTCTCCTCCAAGTTTAGTACGGTAAGGACTTACTATCCGTTACAGTTGCTAGAGGTTAGGTAACCTTGTTCACTCAGAGCCTCTCCGCAGTCTCAATGCAGCAGGCGGTGAAACATAGTCCGCGCCGCCTCCTCCAAGTTTGTAGTACGGTCAAGGACTTACTATCCGTTACAGTTGCTAGAGGTAGGTACCTTGTTCACTCAGAAGCTCTCCCGCAGTCTCAATGCAGCAGGCGGTGAAAACATTGTCCCGCGCCGTCTCCTCCAAGTTTAGTACGGGAAGGACTTACTATCCGTTACAGTTGCTAGAGGTAGGTACCTTGTTCACTCAGAGCCTCTCCCGCAGTTATAGTGCGAGATGGTTATCTCCATACATTGCTTAACGGCTAGTTACCACCTTGACGGAAGAAAACTGCGGGAGAGGCGAGCCTTGTCGCTAAGAGACTCACAATCTGGCCAGTGATTAGAAATGTTGTAGTCTTACCAAATATTACTACCAGATATCACTAAGAAAAACTGAGTATACCATCGTCTTCGTCATACAATGATGCACATGATGAAATAAAAAAAATAACATTAAAACGACATTTGCTACAAAATAATTGAAGGAAAAAAAAATAGCGCATAAAGAATTTTTTCAAATGTTCTCCTTCAACTCGCTGTTTCTCACATTTATTAAGCTCGTATTGTATTTTCAAATCCAGGTTCATAATCTGCACTCATTGACGATCAGTATGATGTACCATAACAACTGATATAAAATATTGTAGTTGGTTAAAAAGGCAGATAAAAAAATACTGTCAAATCTACAAGAAAACCGTCCAAGGCGGGTTTTCAAGGATTCGAATTTAACGACCATTTAAACCACTCATTATTTTTTCCACCACCATGTGTTACATACCGTAGCCATCAGCAAGCCTTCCACTACTCGAAGCAATAATTGGAAATTCAATGTAAGCTAATATAACCGAGTTACGAAGTGGTGAAGCACAACATGTCAAAACATTTCTTTATGCGCTATTTCATTCTACCTCGATTATATTCTAATAGATAAAGAAATAAAGCTGTCAATTGTAGCTCATCATATGCACCATTCTATCACCTACACGATGGTTGTTTTCATTTTTCTAACCGACGTCTGACACTTCCGTAATAACCGATAATATTGCAACATTGTTCAACTCCATCCTCACGTCGACCCCAACCCTCACTCTCCCGGTCTTACACACCGGGAACACCTCTCACACGCCTTAACTAACACAGCGCCTCACACACACACACACACACACACACACACACACACACACAAAAAGATATATATATTTAAATCAATTCAACAAATAGAACATAGAAATCGATTCAGTTACTACTACTAACCCTCCCGATATGTAAGAGCGGGAACACCTCTCACACGCCTTATTAACTAACTAACACACAGCAGCGTCACACACACAAATACATAGAGAAGACATTAAACAAAACACACAAATTCAATCACGCACTAGTAACAACACAACAACACGGTCTTTTTATAAGTCCAAATAGGAACATGTGTGGCTTGTGGACAAACAAAAACGCTAAACAGATGCATATCCGAAGGGTGGTTTTAAAAAAAGTACGGAATTCGATAAAGAATTCCATTTTTTTATCTCCACGGATACGCAAATGTGGCGGCAAACATTATACCTCTTGTATACAGCAGAAAAAAACAATTAACATACTGTAAAGCTTGATACTACTACGTTTACCTTGTACAAACAATGTCCCGGGCTCGCAACAGAGGAGGCAGTCGGGGTGCGAGAAACTTATCGTGGCTCTACCGCTCTCAGTCGCCGCCCGGCGCTGCCAACGGGGGAGAAACCAGTCACGAGAAACAATGGAGTGTGTGTATAGTGAGCCTCCTATATCTCCCGCGCTGCCAACCTGGAGACAGCAAGGAGTGACGAGAGAGAGTGTATAGCGAGCCGCCTCGCTCTCCCGCGCTGCCAACGTGGGGACAGCAAGGAGTGACGAGAGTGGGTGTATAACGAGCCGCCTCGCTCTCCCGCGCTGCCAACGTGGAGACAGCAAGGAGTGACGAGAGAGAGTGTATAGTGAGCCGCCCCGCTCTCCCGCGCTGCCAACGTGGAGACAGCAAGGAGTGACGAGAGAGAGGGTATAGCGAGCCGTCCCGCTCTCCCGCGCTGCCAACGTGGAGATGGCAAGGAGTGACGAGAGAGAGTGTATAGTGAGCCGTCCCGCTCTCCCGCGCTGCCAACGTGGAGATGGCAAGGAGTGACGAGAGAGAGTGTATAGTGAGCCGTCCCGCTCTCCCGCGCTGCCAACGTGGAGACGGCAAGGAGTGACGAGAGAGAGTGTATAGTGAGCCGTCCCGCTCTCCCGCGCTGCCAACGTGGAGACGGCAAGGAGTGACGAGAGAGAGTGTATAGCGAGCCGTCCCGCTCTCCCGCGCTGCCAACGTGGAGACAGCAAGGAGTGACGAGAGAGAGGGTATAGCGAGCCGTCCCGCTCTCCCGCGCTGCCAACGTGGAGATGGCAAGGAGTGACGAGAGAGAGTGTATAGTGAGCCGTCCCGCTCTCCCGCGCTGCCAACGTGGAGATGGCAAGGAGTGACGAGAGAGAGTGTATAGTGAGCCGCCCCGCTCTCCCGCGCTGCCAACGTGGAGACAGCAAGGAGTGACGAGAGAGAGGGTATAGCGAGCCGTCCCGCTCTCCCGCGCTGCCAACGTGGAGATGGCAAGGAGTGACGAGAGAGAGTGTATAGCGAGCCGTCCCGCTCTCCCGCGCTGCCAACGTGGGGACAGCAAGGAGTGACGAGAGGGAATATATAGCGAGCCGCCCCGCTCTCCCGCGCTGGCCAACGTGGAGACAGCAAGGAGTGACGAGAGAGAGTGGAGAAAATGTTTCTCCCGGGCTAGGAAGACGGGACATGCTCGGTAGGCGATGGGTGAGCGCGGGATGGAGTTGCCAGTGAGGAGAATCGGTCTCCCGCGCTACCAGCGCGGGGAGTTGCCGGCGGAGCGGGGCTGGTTTTGGACACGAGAACGGGCCGAGCGGGGCCCAAAGTGGCTTAAAATTTCCAATGTGGAGCGCGGGGCCAACTCGCCCCGCTCTCTTTCATGCTGCACCAAGCTTGGGCGCGGTAAAGGTAGCCGCTACCCCCAGGGAAGACTAACACGAGTTCGACCTGAAAAATATAGTAGGGAGGCGAGGTTGCTGGATCAACCTCAGTGCCGTCCCTCACGCTGAATGCTGCATACGTGCGTCAGACATCAGTCCTAACCACTTGGTTCTCTCTACCTATTACTAAGAAGGTACCGAGGCTATATACTAAGGGTGGCGGTTAGTGATTGAGATGCACTGGTGACGACCATTGGCACATCGAGCGTGTTAACGTGGTGGCGTAAAACACTGCTAGAGAGAGCAAAGGCCACGCACAACTTATATATATTTCTATATATATACGTATACATATGAACCACCCACATATTCTGCGTGCAGACTTTTACGACTGTCTCATGCAACACCCCCTCTCCTTTTGGAAGAGAAGCTCCACGGCATTAGCTGTGGCTCCTCGTGGCGGCGCACATGATGATATGGTGTTAGCTAAAGCGGGGAGCCTTCAATGCAGCGACCCCTCTTACTTTGTGATGGTTACTCCACTACCCGTGCGATAACTCATCCCGTAGGTTAAAGAATCATCACTTTAACCTCTCTACACTGACGCAGCTTCTAACGAACGGTCAGTTGGAACGAAGCACACTTTTGTTTCTTTTCGTGAGCAAAGACGGGTTATAAACGTTTCCCAGCAGCTTACAACTACTACCACAAACTTGGATGGTGTAACGTACGTTATTTCCATTCCCCCCTTAGAGAGAAGGGACGCTTGAATGGTGTAACGTACGTTATTTCCATATCACCCTTAGAGAGAAGGGACGCTAGAATGGTGTAACGTACGTTATTTCCATTCCCCCCTTAGAGAGAAGGGACACACTTGAATGGTGTAACGAAGGTTATTTCCATTTCCCCCTTAAAGAGAAGGGACGCGGCGTCGCGGGCCAATGCTGCCAATGGACGCTTAGCGCTATTACTAAACATTACAATCAAAAAGTTTTGATGTAACATAGCTACCTGGTTGATCCTGCCAGTAGTCATATGCTTGTCTCAAAGATTAAGCCATGCATGTCTAAGTACAAGCCGATTTAAGGCGAAACCGCGAATGGCTCATTAAATCAGCTATGATTCATTGGATCTGTACCCACACTTACTTGGATAACTGTGGTAATTCTAGAGCTAATACATGCACCACGTCTCTGACCGCAAGGGAAGAGCGCTTTTATTAGTTCAAAACCGGTCGGACTTCGGTCCGTCACCCCACCGTGTTGAATCTGAATAACTTGTCGCTGAGCGCACGGTCTCCGCACCGGCGCCGCCTCTTTCAAGTGTCTGCCTTATCAGCTTTCGATTGTAGGTTATACGCCTACAATGGCTATAACGGGTAACGGGGAATCAGGGTTCGATTCCGGAGAGGGAGCCTGAGAAACGGCTACCACATCTAAGGAAGGCAGCAGGCACGCAAATTACCCACTCCCGGCACGGGGAGGTAGTGACGAAAAATAACGATGCGAGACTCATCCGAGGCCTCGCAATCGGAATGAGTACACTTTAAATCCTTTAACGAGGATCTATTGGAGGGCAAGTCTGGTGCCAGCAGCCGCGGTAATTCCAGCTCCAATAGCGTATATTAAAGTTGTTGCGGTTAAAAAGCTCGTAGTTGGATTTCAGTTCTGGACTGACGGTTCACCGCCCGGTGCATACTGTCACGCTCCGAACAGCCACAACAGCCCGCTGGCTCGCACGGGGTGCTCTTCATCGAGTGTCCCGCGTGGCCGGCAGAGTTTACTTTGAAAAAATTAGAGTGCTCAAAGCAGGCTACACTGACGGCCTGAATGCCTATGCATGGAATAATGGAATAGGACCTCGGTTCTATTTTGTCGGTTTTCTGAACCCGAGGTAATGACTAATAGGAACAGGCGGGGGCATTCGTATTGCGACGCTAGAGGTGAAATTCTTGGACCGTCGCAAGACGAACTACTGCGAAAGCATTTGCCAAGGATGTTTTCATTAATCAAGAACGAAAGTTAGAGGTTCGAAGGCGATCAGATACCGCCCTAGTTCTAACCATAAACGATGCTGACCAGCGATCCGCCGGCGTTATTCCCATGACCCGGCGGGCAGCTTCCGGGAAACCAAAGTCTTTGGGTTCCGGGGGAAGTATGGTTGCAAAGCTGAAACTTAAAGGAATTGACGGAAGGGCACCACCAGGAGTGGAGCCTGCGGCTTAATTTGACTCAACACGGGGAACCTCACCAGGCCCAGACACCGGAAGGATTGACAGATTGAGAGCTCTTTCTCGATTCGGTGGGTGGTGGTGCATGGCCGTTCTTAGTTGGTGGAGCGATTTGTCTGGTTAATTCCGATAACGAACGAGACTCTGGCCTACTAACTAGTCGACGGATCTCCAGCAATTGGTGTCCAGTTCGCAGCTTCTTCTTAGAGGGATAAGCGGCAATTCTAGCCGCACGAGATTGAGCAATAACAGGTCTGTGATGCCCTTAGATGTTCTGGGCCGCACGCGCGCTACACTGAAGGGATCAACGTGTCCTCCCCCTCCGAGAGGAGCGGGTAACCCGTTGAAATCCTTTCATGATAGGGATTGGGGTTTGCAATTGTCTCCCATGAACGAGGAATTCCCAGTAAGCGCAAGTCATGAGCTTGCGTTGATTACGTCCCTGCCCTTTGTACACACCGCCCGTCGCTACTACCGATTGAATGATTTAGTGAGGCCTTCGGACTGGCGCTCTTGGATGCCGGGCCCTCGGTTCGCCGTTGGGTCTCTCGGCGCCTCGAGCTGACGGAAAGATGTCCAAACTTGATCATTT
>JAXIVD010002705.1:30000-42500 GCA_036785275.1 Cancer borealis
TAACATCCGAAAGTAACCTCAAGACGGTCTTGTGTGCAGTTGTACACAAAAGTAACTGTCGAACTTGAACGTATCATCGAAAAATAACACGTCAGAGTCTTGTGCAGTTGCACTCAAAAACAAGTGTCGAACTTAAACGTATCATCGAAAAGTATCACAAAAGTAACCTCAAGTCGCAAAACTAACACGTCAGACAGTCTTGAGACTATAGAAATCCTCCACGTATACTGACGGTAAATCATTACAAGGCCTTTCTACTGGTATTAAAAGAAAATCTTCTTGGGCTTTACTTCTCGAGATATTTAAATTTGAAGAAAAAAAATATAATTACATTTCACCATATATATTTTACGCCACTAAACACATCCCACCCGCTAAGGGAATACATTACTTTTCTTCTACAAGTACGCAATAAAAAATTTCCAAACTAAGGCTCATTAAGAAAATCTGTTTGTAGCATTTACAAGCTCGCAGCCTACTCTATTTGCACTAAGAATATCAACGTTCTATCTTAAATACTAACACAAATACATGGTAGCATTAATAATTTTCACTCGTGGGCTCCAGCACATAGTTGCTTGTTTTAGGTAGTTTCACCTGGCCCGGTGAGATAGTCTAGGTTCATTACGGATATGTGGTGAGACAGGCTAGGAAAGTGTCTGTCTCTTTCTCTCTCTGTGTCTGTCTCTTTCTCTCTCTGTGTCTGTCTCTGTCTCTTTCTCTGTGTCTGTCTCTGTCTCTTTCTCTGTCTCTTTCTCTCTCTCTCTCTGTCTCTTTCTCTTTCTCTCTCTGTCTCTTTCTCTCTCTCTCTGTCTCTTTCTCTGTCTCTTTCTCTCCCTGTCTCTGTCTCTTTCTTTCTCTGTCTCTTTCTCTCTCTGTGTCTGTCTCTGTCTCTTTCTCTCTCTGTGTCTATCTCTGTCTCTTTCTTTCTCTTTCTCTCTCTGTGTCTGTCTCTGTCTCTTTCTCTCTCTCTCTGTGTCTATCTCTGTCTCTTTCTCTCTCTCTTTCTCTCCCTGTCTCTGTCTCTTTCTCTCTCTCTTTCTCTGTCTCTTTCTCTCTCTGTGTCTGTCTCTTTCTCTCTCTGTGTCTATCTCTGTCTCTTTCTCTCCCTGTCTCTTTCTCTCCCTGTCTCTTTCTCTCTCTGTGTCTATCTCTGTCTCTTTCTCTCCCTGTCTCTTTCTCTCTCTGTCTCTTTCTCTCCCTGTCTCTTTCTCTCTCTGTGTCTATCTCTGTCTCTTTCTCTCCCTGTCTCTTTCTCTCTCTGTGTCTATCTCTGTCTCTTTCTCTCCCTGTCTCTCTCTCTTTCTCTGTCTCTTTCTCTCTCTGTGTCTGTCTCTTTCTCTCTCTGTGTCTATCTCTGTCTCTCTCTGTGTCTATCTCTGTCTCTTTCTCTCCCTGTCTCTTTCTCTCTCTGTGTCTATCTCTGTCTCTTTCTCTCTCTGTCTCTTTCTCTTTCTCTCTCTCTGTCTCTTTCTCTTTCTCTTTCTCTCTCTGTCTCTTTCTCTCTCTGTGTCTGTCTCTGTCTCTTTCTCTCTCTGTGTCTGTCTCTTTCTCTCTCTCTGTCTCTTTCTCTTTCTCTCTCTGTCTCTTTCTCTCTCTGTCTCTTTCTCTCTCTGTGTCTGTCTCTTTCTCTTTCTTTCTGTCTCTTTCTCTCACTGTGTCTGTCTCTTTCTCTGTCTCTTTCTTTCTCTGTCTCTTTCTCTCTCTGTCTCTTTCTCTCTCTGTGTCTGTCTCTTTCTCTTTCTTTCTGTCTCTTTCTCTCACTGTGTCTGTCTCTTTCTCTTTCTTTCTGTCTCTTTCTCTCACTGTGTCTGTCTCTTTCTCTGTCTCTGTCTCTTTCTCTCTCTGTCTCTTTCTCTCTCTGTGTCTGTTTCTTTCTCTTTCTTTCTGTCTCTTTCTCTCACTGTGTCTGTCTCTGTCTCTTTCTCTCTCTGTGTCTGTTTCTTTCTCTTTCTTTCTGTCTCTTTCTCTCACTGTGTCTGTCTCTGTCTCTGTCTCTTTCTCTCTCTGTGTTTGTCTCGCGTCGCGCCGCCTCCTCCAATTTTAGTACGGGAAGGACTTACTATCCGTTACAGTTGCTAGAGGTAGGTAACCTTGTTCACTCAGAGCTCTCCCGCAGTCTCAATGCAGCAGGCGGTGAAACATTGTCCCGCGCCGCCTCCTCCAAGTTTAGTACGGGAAGGACTTACTATCCGTTACAGTTGCTAGAGGTAGGTAACCTTGTTCACTCAGAGCTCTCCCGCAGTCTCAATGCAGCAGGCGGTGAAACATTGTCCCGCGCCGCCTCCTCCAAGTTTAGTACGGTAAGGACTTACTATCCGTTACAGTTGCTAGAGGTTAGGTAACCTTGTTCACTCAGAGCCTCTCCCGCAGTCTCAATGCAGCAGGCGGTGAAACATTGTCCCGCGCCGCCTCCTCCAAGTTTAGTACGGCAAGGACTTACTATCCGTTACAGTTGCTAGAGGTAAGTAACCTTGTTCACTCAGAGCCTCTCCCGCAGTCTCAATGCAGCAGGCGGTGAAACATTGTCCGGCGCCGCCTCCTCCAAGTTTAGTACGGCAAGGACTTACTATCCGTTACAGTTGCTAGAGGTAGGTAACCTTGTTCAATCAGAGCTCTCCCGCAGTCTCAATGCAGCAGGCGGTGAAACATTGTCCCGCGCCGCCTCCTCCAAGTTTAGTACGGCAAGGACTTACTATCCGTTACAGTTGCTAGAGGTTAGGTAACCTTGTTCACTCAGAGCCTCTCCCGCAGTCTCAATGCAGCAGGCGGTGAAACATTGTCCCGCGCCGCCTCCTTCCAAGTTTAGTACGGCAAGGACTTACTATCCGTTACAGTTGCTAGAGGTAGGTAACCTTGTTCACTCAGAGCTCTCCCGCAGTCTCAATGCAGCAGGCGGTGAAACATTGTCCGGCGCCGCCTCCTCCAAGTTTAGTACGGGAAGGACTTACTATCCGTTACAGTTGCTAGAGGTAGGTAACCTTGTTCACTCAGAGCTCTCCCGCAGTCTCAATGCAGCAGGCGGTGAAACATTGTCCCGCGCCGCCTCCTCCAAGTTTAGTACGGTAAGGACTTACTATCCGTTACAGTTGCTAGAGGTTAGGTAACCTTGTTCACTCAGAGCCTCTCCCGCAGTCTCAATGCAGCAGGCGGTGAAACATTGTCCCGCGCCGCCTCCTCCAAGTTTAGTACGGCAAGGACTTACTATCCGTTACAGTTGCTAGAGGTAGGTAACCTTGTTCACTCAGAGCTCTCCCGCAGTCTCAATGCAGCAGGCGGTGAAACATTGTCCCGCGCCGTCTCCTCCAAGTTTAGTACGGGAAGGACTTACTATCCGTTACAGTTGCTAGAGGTAGGTAACCTTGTTCACTCAGAGCCTCTCCCGCAGTTATAGTGCGAGATGGTATCTCCATACATTGCTTAACGGCTAGTTACCACCTTGACGGAAGAAAACTGCGGGAGAGGCGAGCCTTGTCGCTAAGAGACTCACAATCTGGCCGTGATTAGAAATGTTGTAGTCTTACCAAATATTACCAGACTACCAGATATCACTAAGAAAAACTGAGTATACCATCGTCTTCGTCATACAATGATGCACATGATGAAATAAAAAAAATAACATTAAAACGACATTTGCTACAAAATAATTGAAGGAAAAAAAAATAGCGCATAAAGAATTTTTTCAAATGTTCTCCTTCAACTCGCTGTTTCTCACATTTATTAAGCTCGTATTGTATTTTCAAATCCAGGTTCATAATCTGCACTCATTGACGATCAGTATGATGTACCATAACAACTGATATAAAATATTGTAGTTGGTTAAAAAGGCAGATAAAAAAATACTGTCAAATCTACAAGAAAACCGTCCAAGGCGGGTTTTCAAGGATTCGAATTTAACGACCATTTAAACCACTCATTATTTTTTCCACCACCATGTGTTACATACCGTAGCCATCAGCAAGCCTTCCACTACTCGAAGCAATAATTGGAAATTCAATGTAAGCTAATATAACCGAGTTACGAAGTGGTGAAGCACAACATGTCAAAACATTTCTTTATGCGCTATTTCATTCTACCTCGATTATATTCTAATAGATAAAGAAATAAAGCTGTCAATTGTAGCTCATCATATGCACCATTCTATCACCTACACGATGGTTGTTTTCATTTTTCTAACCGACGTCTGACACTTCCGTAATAACCGATAATATTGCAACATTGTTCAACTCCATCCTCACGTCGACCCCAACCCTCACTCTCCCGGTCTTACACACCGGGAACACCTCTCACACGCCTTAACTAACACAGCGCCTCACACACACACACACACACACACACACACACACACACACAAAAAGATATATATATTTAAATCAATTCAACAAATAGAACATAGAAATCGATTCAGTTACTACTACTAACCCTCCCGATATGTAAGAGCGGGAACACCTCTCACACGCCTTATTAACTAACTAACACACAGCAGCGTCACACACACAAATACATAGAGAAGACATTAAACAAAACACACAAATTCAATCACGCACTAGTAACAACACAACAACACGGTCTTTTTATAAGTCCAAATAGGAACATGTGTGGCTTGTGGACAAACAAAAACGCTAAACAGATGCATATCCGAAGGGTGGTTTTAAAAAAAGTACGGAATTCGATAAAGAATTCCATTTTTTTATCTCCACGGATACGCAAATGTGGCGGCAAACATTATACCTCTTGTATACAGCAGAAAAAAACAATTAACATACTGTAAAGCTTGATACTACTACGTTTACCTTGTACAAACAATGTCCCGGGCTCGCAACAGAGGAGGCAGTCGGGGTGCGAGAAACTTATCGTGGCTCTACCGCTCTCAGTCGCCGCCCGGCGCTGCCAACGGGGGAGAAACCAGTCACGAGAAACAATGGAGTGTGTGTATAGTGAGCCTCCTATATCTCCCGCGCTGCCAACCTGGAGACAGCAAGGAGTGACGAGAGAGAGTGTATAGCGAGCCGCCTCGCTCTCCCGCGCTGCCAACGTGGGGACAGCAAGGAGTGACGAGAGTGGGTGTATAACGAGCCGCCTCGCTCTCCCGCGCTGCCAACGTGGAGACAGCAAGGAGTGACGAGAGAGAGTGTATAGTGAGCCGCCCCGCTCTCCCGCGCTGCCAACGTGGAGACAGCAAGGAGTGACGAGAGAGAGGGTATAGCGAGCCGTCCCGCTCTCCCGCGCTGCCAACGTGGAGATGGCAAGGAGTGACGAGAGAGAGTGTATAGTGAGCCGTCCCGCTCTCCCGCGCTGCCAACGTGGAGATGGCAAGGAGTGACGAGAGAGAGTGTATAGTGAGCCGTCCCGCTCTCCCGCGCTGCCAACGTGGAGACGGCAAGGAGTGACGAGAGAGAGTGTATAGTGAGCCGTCCCGCTCTCCCGCGCTGCCAACGTGGAGACGGCAAGGAGTGACGAGAGAGAGTGTATAGCGAGCCGTCCCGCTCTCCCGCGCTGCCAACGTGGAGACAGCAAGGAGTGACGAGAGAGAGGGTATAGCGAGCCGTCCCGCTCTCCCGCGCTGCCAACGTGGAGATGGCAAGGAGTGACGAGAGAGAGTGTATAGTGAGCCGTCCCGCTCTCCCGCGCTGCCAACGTGGAGATGGCAAGGAGTGACGAGAGAGAGTGTATAGTGAGCCGCCCCGCTCTCCCGCGCTGCCAACGTGGAGACAGCAAGGAGTGACGAGAGAGAGGGTATAGCGAGCCGTCCCGCTCTCCCGCGCTGCCAACGTGGAGATGGCAAGGAGTGACGAGAGAGAGTGTATAGCGAGCCGTCCCGCTCTCCCGCGCTGCCAACGTGGGGACAGCAAGGAGTGACGAGAGGGAATATATAGCGAGCCGCCCCGCTCTCCCGCGCTGGCCAACGTGGAGACAGCAAGGAGTGACGAGAGAGAGTGGAGAAAATGTTTCTCCCGGGCTAGGAAGACGGGACATGCTCGGTAGGCGATGGGTGAGCGCGGGATGGAGTTGCCAGTGAGGAGAATCGGTCTCCCGCGCTACCAGCGCGGGGAGTTGCCGGCGGAGCGGGGCTGGTTTTGGACACGAGAACGGGCCGAGCGGGGCCCAAAGTGGCTTAAAATTTCCAATGTGGAGCGCGGGGCCAACTCGCCCCGCTCTCTTTCATGCTGCACCAAGCTTGGGCGCGGTAAAGGTAGCCGCTACCCCCAGGGAAGACTAACACGAGTTCGACCTGAAAAATATAGTAGGGAGGCGAGGTTGCTGGATCAACCTCAGTGCCGTCCCTCACGCTGAATGCTGCATACGTGCGTCAGACATCAGTCCTAACCACTTGGTTCTCTCTACCTATTACTAAGAAGGTACCGAGGCTATATACTAAGGGTGGCGGTTAGTGATTGAGATGCACTGGTGACGACCATTGGCACATCGAGCGTGTTAACGTGGTGGCGTAAAACACTGCTAGAGAGAGCAAAGGCCACGCACAACTTATATATATTTCTATATATATACGTATACATATGAACCACCCACATATTCTGCGTGCAGACTTTTACGACTGTCTCATGCAACACCCCCTCTCCTTTTGGAAGAGAAGCTCCACGGCATTAGCTGTGGCTCCTCGTGGCGGCGCACATGATGATATGGTGTTAGCTAAAGCGGGGAGCCTTCAATGCAGCGACCCCTCTTACTTTGTGATGGTTACTCCACTACCCGTGCGATAACTCATCCCGTAGGTTAAAGAATCATCACTTTAACCTCTCTACACTGACGCAGCTTCTAACGAACGGTCAGTTGGAACGAAGCACACTTTTGTTTCTTTTCGTGAGCAAAGACGGGTTATAAACGTTTCCCAGCAGCTTACAACTACTACCACAAACTTGGATGGTGTAACGTACGTTATTTCCATTCCCCCCTTAGAGAGAAGGGACGCTTGAATGGTGTAACGTACGTTATTTCCATATCACCCTTAGAGAGAAGGGACGCTAGAATGGTGTAACGTACGTTATTTCCATTCCCCCCTTAGAGAGAAGGGACACACTTGAATGGTGTAACGAAGGTTATTTCCATTTCCCCCTTAAAGAGAAGGGACGCGGCGTCGCGGGCCAATGCTGCCAATGGACGCTTAGCGCTATTACTAAACATTACAATCAAAAAGTTTTGATGTAACATAGCTACCTGGTTGATCCTGCCAGTAGTCATATGCTTGTCTCAAAGATTAAGCCATGCATGTCTAAGTACAAGCCGATTTAAGGCGAAACCGCGAATGGCTCATTAAATCAGCTATGATTCATTGGATCTGTACCCACACTTACTTGGATAACTGTGGTAATTCTAGAGCTAATACATGCACCACGTCTCTGACCGCAAGGGAAGAGCGCTTTTATTAGTTCAAAACCGGTCGGACTTCGGTCCGTCACCCCACCGTGTTGAATCTGAATAACTTGTCGCTGAGCGCACGGTCTCCGCACCGGCGCCGCCTCTTTCAAGTGTCTGCCTTATCAGCTTTCGATTGTAGGTTATACGCCTACAATGGCTATAACGGGTAACGGGGAATCAGGGTTCGATTCCGGAGAGGGAGCCTGAGAAACGGCTACCACATCTAAGGAAGGCAGCAGGCACGCAAATTACCCACTCCCGGCACGGGGAGGTAGTGACGAAAAATAACGATGCGAGACTCATCCGAGGCCTCGCAATCGGAATGAGTACACTTTAAATCCTTTAACGAGGATCTATTGGAGGGCAAGTCTGGTGCCAGCAGCCGCGGTAATTCCAGCTCCAATAGCGTATATTAAAGTTGTTGCGGTTAAAAAGCTCGTAGTTGGATTTCAGTTCTGGACTGACGGTTCACCGCCCGGTGCATACTGTCACGCTCCGAACAGCCACAACAGCCCGCTGGCTCGCACGGGGTGCTCTTCATCGAGTGTCCCGCGTGGCCGGCAGAGTTTACTTTGAAAAAATTAGAGTGCTCAAAGCAGGCTACACTGACGGCCTGAATGCCTATGCATGGAATAATGGAATAGGACCTCGGTTCTATTTTGTCGGTTTTCTGAACCCGAGGTAATGACTAATAGGAACAGGCGGGGGCATTCGTATTGCGACGCTAGAGGTGAAATTCTTGGACCGTCGCAAGACGAACTACTGCGAAAGCATTTGCCAAGGATGTTTTCATTAATCAAGAACGAAAGTTAGAGGTTCGAAGGCGATCAGATACCGCCCTAGTTCTAACCATAAACGATGCTGACCAGCGATCCGCCGGCGTTATTCCCATGACCCGGCGGGCAGCTTCCGGGAAACCAAAGTCTTTGGGTTCCGGGGGAAGTATGGTTGCAAAGCTGAAACTTAAAGGAATTGACGGAAGGGCACCACCAGGAGTGGAGCCTGCGGCTTAATTTGACTCAACACGGGGAACCTCACCAGGCCCAGACACCGGAAGGATTGACAGATTGAGAGCTCTTTCTCGATTCGGTGGGTGGTGGTGCATGGCCGTTCTTAGTTGGTGGAGCGATTTGTCTGGTTAATTCCGATAACGAACGAGACTCTGGCCTACTAACTAGTCGACGGATCTCCAGCAATTGGTGTCCAGTTCGCAGCTTCTTCTTAGAGGGATAAGCGGCAATTCTAGCCGCACGAGATTGAGCAATAACAGGTCTGTGATGCCCTTAGATGTTCTGGGCCGCACGCGCGCTACACTGAAGGGATCAACGTGTCCTCCCCCTCCGAGAGGAGCGGGTAACCCGTTGAAATCCTTTCATGATAGGGATTGGGGTTTGCAATTGTCTCCCATGAACGAGGAATTCCCAGTAAGCGCAAGTCATGAGCTTGCGTTGATTACGTCCCTGCCCTTTGTACACACCGCCCGTCGCTACTACCGATTGAATGATTTAGTGAGGCCTTCGGACTGGCGCTCTTGGATGCCGGGCCCTCGGTTCGCCGTTGGGTCTCTCGGCGCCTCGAGCTGACGGAAAGATGTCCAAACTTGATCATTTAGAGGAAGTAAAAGTCGTAACAAGGTTTCCGTAGGTGAACCTGCGGAAGGATCATTAACGTGTTTGCTTGCAGCAACAAAAACCAAAAAATTCGGGTGGCCGGGTACCGACCAAAAAAAAAAAAATTGACCGATGCATCAATTTTTGGCGGCCCGGCCTGAGAACAGGCAAACAGTGCCGCAGCTCAACCCACACTCTTCTCTTCTGTCCATTGTGGACAGAGGTAGACCATTACTCACACCACCGGTACTCCAACCAACCGACGTACGCTAGGTTGGCCGACTTTTATCGGGCAAAGTTTCCGAATGATAGCGGTCACTTAACGTCGTCGGGAGGTGTCACCGGCTGGTAACGAGGTACTTCTCACAAACCTGTGACTATCTATTTAAACCCAGTATACTACGTCTTCCCACTATCGTCTCCCGAGGCAGAGATGGCGGAAGTCTTGAAAGTCGGCAATTGAGACTGACGTAATGACAAAAATCACAACTCTTAACGGTGGATCACTCGGCTCGTGGGTCGATGAAGACCGCAGCAAGCTGCGTGTCGGTATGTGAATCGCAAGAATACCAGATACATCGACAAGTCGAACGCACATTGCGGCGGCGGCACTCTCATGTGCTGCCGTCACTCCTACACGAGGGTCGGATATCAAATCCAATACATCGGCTTTGTTACCACCGGCAGAGTAGTAGTAGTAGTAGTAGTAGTAGCAGCTTTGTCTCTACTCTCTCTCTCTCTCTCTACTGCGTGCGTGGCATTGACCGCCTTGGGGAGGTTCGCCTCTTTGACGAGAGTCAAATTGGCGTTCCCTAAAGATGTGCTGCCAAGCCAAAGTCATATATCTGTGGACTTGGTGGCAAGGACCATGTACAGACATACAACGCTTACGCGCTGTTTTGTTTGTCGCCGTCCATGCCTGTTGCCTCGTTTCCCTCCAAGGAAGGACAGAGGCTCTGTTGCATGCTAAAGTCGCGTATGGGCGTCTTGAAGGCGACCGGGTCGGTTTATACTACTTACACCTCGGTTCGTTAGCTGCAGCACCCATCCTTATCAAACCTTAATGGGAACGGGCGCACACAAACCAAAACTGGAAGCCAGTGACTACTTTATAGTAGTCGCTACTGCTCCAATGTCGACCTCGTGTTAGGGTAGAGTACCCGCCAAATTTAAGCATATTAATAAGCGGAGGAAAAGAAACCAACAGGGATTCCCTTAGTAAGGGCGACTGAACTGGGAAAAGCCCAGCGCATAACCTGGCGTCGTGACCCGGCGCCAGGGGTGTTGCGTTTCGGAGGGTCCGGCACGCAGTCTCTCACCGCCTAAGTTATGCTTGAAAGCGGCCACTACCCATGGAGGGTGACAGGCCCGTGTGGCGGCGCCCGCGAGGGTACACGAGAGATTGTCGGAAAGGGCCTCTCCGTAGAGTCGGGTTGCTTGAAAATGCAGCCCTAAGCAGGTGGTAAACTCCATCTAAGGCTAAATATGACCACGAGACCGATAGCGAACAAGTACCGTGAGGGAAAGTTGAAAAGAACTTTGAAGAGAGAGTTCAAGAGTACGTGAAACCGTTAAGAGCCAAACGGGTGGGACCTCGAAGGTCGAACCGAGGGGATTCAGCTCGTCGGCCAAAGCCGGCTGGACGTTGGGATTCGCTTATGCGACCCAGGAACTCTTGGGCGTGCCCACGTTCAAGCCGGCGCCGGCGGGCGTATTTCCCCTCGTGATGTAGGTCGCCGCGACCCGTTGCTGGGGACGTCTAAGGCCCGGGCGGACTGGTACCCCAACGTCGTGCACTTTTAGTGCCGGCGAAGGGGGAAACCTCCGGTGTCCTGGCTGCCCTGCGACGGTCGTGTAGCAGAGGGGCGCATCCACGCCAATACTTCCTCTCGCGGCGTGCAAAAGGTCGGTGACCCACCCGACCCGTCTTGAAACACGGACCAAGGAGTCTAACATGTGTGCGAGTCATTGGGCGCACTAAACCCAAAGGCGCAATGAAAGTGAAAGGGGGGTGTCCCGGCTTCGGTCGGTGGCGCCCTCCGGGGCCGATCCCTGACCGGCCGATGCCGCCGGGTCTCCCATACCAAAGCGAGGTCATTCCAAAAGAGGTGCGCGGGGTGAGTCCCTCTCCCCTGTTGTCTACCTCTGGCTTCGTGGGTTGCCCGGCGCGCTCGGTGGTCCGAGCATGCTCGCCTGTACGCAGGGGGGCGCAGGCCCGGGACTTGCCATACGACGCCGTCGCGCGAATCTGTTGTTGGCCTCATCGGCTCTGCTTGGGCTCTCGGTTGGTGTGCCGCGTGTCTTTGGGCGGGCTTTGGGCGGGGGCTTCACGGCTTCTTCCTGGGTTCGTCCGGCGCGGTTACGCCTTCTGATCCTGCTCTGTCCGGAGTGGCCTAGCGCGTGTGCTGTCGGCAAGTACCATGAGCAGACATGTTGGGACCCGAAAGATGGTGAACTATGCCTGGCCAGGATGAAGCCAGAGGAAACTCTGGTGGAGGTCCGTAGCAATTCTGACGTGCAAATCGATTGTCAGAGCTGGGTATAGGGGCGAAAGACTAATCGAACCATCTAGTAGCTGGTTCCCTCCGAAGTTTCCCTCAGGATAGCTGGTACTCGCGGAAACAAAGGAGTTTCATCCGGTAAAGCGAATGATTAGAGGTCTTGGGGACGAAACGTCCTCAACCTATTCTCAAACTTTAAATGGGTGAGATGCCGAGCTTGCTTGAATGCTGAAGCTTCGGCGACTAATCCGAGTATCTAGTGGGCCATTTTTGGTAAGCAGAACTGGCGCTGTGGGATGAACCAAACGTCGAGTTAAGGGGCCTAAACGAATGCTCATCTAGACCCCATCGAAAGGCGTTGGTTGCTATAGACAGCAGGACGGTGGCCATGGAAGTTGGAATCCGCTAAGGAGTGTGTAACAACTCACCTGCCGAAGCAACTAGCCCTTAAAATGGTATGGCGCTCAAGCATTCTCCCGATACTCGACCGCCGGTGGCACTAAAGGCCAAGCTTCCCTCTTAGCGGGGGGAGGCCCAGGTCTCCAAGCCCCGGCGAGTAGGAGGGTCGCAGGGGTGAGCGCTGAAGGGATCCGGCGTGAGCCGGCCTGGAGCCGCCCCTGGTGCAGATCTTGGTGGTAGTAGCAAATAGTCGAGAGAGACTTCCCTTGAAGGCCGATGTGGAGAAGGGTTCCATGTGAACATCAGTTGGACATGGGTTAGTCGCTCCTAAGCCCAAGGCTAAAGCCTTATCCCACGCTAGAGGCAACGGCCAAGCGAGTCGCGGAGAGTTGAATGGAGGGAGAGAGGCTGCTGCTATGCTATGCTAGTAGTAGTCTTCTCGATCTCGTTCGCTCTCTGCAAACAACAACAAAATGAGAGATTTTTCTCAGTTGCCAGTTGGGAGTTAGTGGCGAAAGGGAATACGGTACTTATTCCGTAACCAGGCCTGGATGCCAACCGGGGCCCAGTTCCTTCTCGGGCTGGCCCTTGGTGCAGGAACCCGGTAACGGGA
>JAXIVD010002705.1:47500-55235 GCA_036785275.1 Cancer borealis
CTCTTTCTCTCTCTGTCTCTTTCTCTCTCTCTCTGTCTCTTTCTCTGTCTCTTTCTCTCCCTGTCTCTGTCTCTTTCTTTCTCTGTCTCTTTCTCTCTCTGTGTCTGTCTCTGTCTCTTTCTCTCTCTGTGTCTATCTCTGTCTCTTTCTTTCTCTTTCTCTCTCTGTGTCTGTCTCTGTCTCTTTCTCTCTCTCTCTGTGTCTATCTCTGTCTCTTTCTCTCTCTCTTTCTCTCCCTGTCTCTGTCTCTTTCTCTCTCTCTTTCTCTGTCTCTTTCTCTCTCTGTGTCTGTCTCTTTCTCTCTCTGTGTCTATCTCTGTCTCTTTCTCTCCCTGTCTCTTTCTCTCCCTGTCTCTTTCTCTCTCTGTGTCTATCTCTGTCTCTTTCTCTCCCTGTCTCTTTCTCTCTCTGTCTCTTTCTCTCCCTGTCTCTTTCTCTCTCTGTGTCTATCTCTGTCTCTTTCTCTCCCTGTCTCTTTCTCTCTCTGTGTCTATCTCTGTCTCTTTCTCTCCCTGTCTCTCTCTCTTTCTCTGTCTCTTTCTCTCTCTGTGTCTGTCTCTTTCTCTCTCTGTGTCTATCTCTGTCTCTCTCTGTGTCTATCTCTGTCTCTTTCTCTCCCTGTCTCTTTCTCTCTCTGTGTCTATCTCTGTCTCTTTCTCTCTCTGTCTCTTTCTCTTTCTCTCTCTCTGTCTCTTTCTCTTTCTCTTTCTCTCTCTGTCTCTTTCTCTCTCTGTGTCTGTCTCTGTCTCTTTCTCTCTCTGTGTCTGTCTCTTTCTCTCTCTCTGTCTCTTTCTCTTTCTCTCTCTGTCTCTTTCTCTCTCTGTCTCTTTCTCTCTCTGTGTCTGTCTCTTTCTCTTTCTTTCTGTCTCTTTCTCTCACTGTGTCTGTCTCTTTCTCTGTCTCTTTCTTTCTCTGTCTCTTTCTCTCTCTGTCTCTTTCTCTCTCTGTGTCTGTCTCTTTCTCTTTCTTTCTGTCTCTTTCTCTCACTGTGTCTGTCTCTTTCTCTTTCTTTCTGTCTCTTTCTCTCACTGTGTCTGTCTCTTTCTCTGTCTCTGTCTCTTTCTCTCTCTGTCTCTTTCTCTCTCTGTGTCTGTTTCTTTCTCTTTCTTTCTGTCTCTTTCTCTCACTGTGTCTGTCTCTGTCTCTTTCTCTCTCTGTGTCTGTTTCTTTCTCTTTCTTTCTGTCTCTTTCTCTCACTGTGTCTGTCTCTGTCTCTGTCTCTTTCTCTCTCTGTGTTTGTCTCGCGTCGCGCCGCCTCCTCCAATTTTAGTACGGGAAGGACTTACTATCCGTTACAGTTGCTAGAGGTAGGTAACCTTGTTCACTCAGAGCTCTCCCGCAGTCTCAATGCAGCAGGCGGTGAAACATTGTCCCGCGCCGCCTCCTCCAAGTTTAGTACGGGAAGGACTTACTATCCGTTACAGTTGCTAGAGGTAGGTAACCTTGTTCACTCAGAGCTCTCCCGCAGTCTCAATGCAGCAGGCGGTGAAACATTGTCCCGCGCCGCCTCCTCCAAGTTTAGTACGGTAAGGACTTACTATCCGTTACAGTTGCTAGAGGTTAGGTAACCTTGTTCACTCAGAGCCTCTCCCGCAGTCTCAATGCAGCAGGCGGTGAAACATTGTCCCGCGCCGCCTCCTCCAAGTTTAGTACGGCAAGGACTTACTATCCGTTACAGTTGCTAGAGGTAAGTAACCTTGTTCACTCAGAGCCTCTCCCGCAGTCTCAATGCAGCAGGCGGTGAAACATTGTCCGGCGCCGCCTCCTCCAAGTTTAGTACGGCAAGGACTTACTATCCGTTACAGTTGCTAGAGGTAGGTAACCTTGTTCAATCAGAGCTCTCCCGCAGTCTCAATGCAGCAGGCGGTGAAACATTGTCCCGCGCCGCCTCCTCCAAGTTTAGTACGGCAAGGACTTACTATCCGTTACAGTTGCTAGAGGTTAGGTAACCTTGTTCACTCAGAGCCTCTCAGGCGGAACATCCGGCCTCTTCCAAGTTTAGTACAGGCAAGGACTTCCGTTACAGTTGCTAGAGTAGGTAACCTTGTTCACTCAGAGCTCTCCCGCAGTCTCAATGCAGCAGGCGGTGAAACATTGTCCGGCGCCGCCTCCTCCAAGTTTAGTACGGGAAGGACTTACTATCCGTTACAGTTGCTAGAGGTAGGTAACCTTGTTCACTCAGAGCTCTCCCGCAGTCTCAATGCAGCAGGCGGTGAAACATTGTCCCGCGCCGCCTCCTCCAAGTTTAGTACGGTAAGGACTTACTATCCGTTACAGTTGCTAGAGGTTAGGTAACCTTGTTCACTCAGAGCCTCTCCCGCAGTCTCAATGCAGCAGGCGGTGAAACATTGTCCCGCGCCGCCTCCTCCAAGTTTAGTACGGCAAGGACTTACTATCCGTTACAGTTGCTAGAGGTAGGTAACCTTGTTCACTCAGAGCTCTCCCGCAGTCTCAATGCAGCAGGCGGTGAAACATTGTCCCGCGCCGTCTCCTCCAAGTTTAGTACGGGAAGGACTTACTATCCGTTACAGTTGCTAGAGGTAGGTAACCTTGTTCACTCAGAGCCTCTCCCGCAGTTATAGTGCGAGATGGTATCTCCATACATTGCTTAACGGCTAGTTACCACCTTGACGGAAGAAAACTGCGGGAGAGGCGAGCCTTGTCGCTAAGAGACTCACAATCTGGCCGTGATTAGAAATGTTGTAGTCTTACCAAATATTACCAGACTACCAGATATCACTAAGAAAAACTGAGTATACCATCGTCTTCGTCATACAATGATGCACATGATGAAATAAAAAAAATAACATTAAAACGACATTTGCTACAAAATAATTGAAGGAAAAAAAAATAGCGCATAAAGAATTTTTTCAAATGTTCTCCTTCAACTCGCTGTTTCTCACATTTATTAAGCTCGTATTGTATTTTCAAATCCAGGTTCATAATCTGCACTCATTGACGATCAGTATGATGTACCATAACAACTGATATAAAATATTGTAGTTGGTTAAAAAGGCAGATAAAAAAATACTGTCAAATCTACAAGAAAACCGTCCAAGGCGGGTTTTCAAGGATTCGAATTTAACGACCATTTAAACCACTCATTATTTTTTCCACCACCATGTGTTACATACCGTAGCCATCAGCAAGCCTTCCACTACTCGAAGCAATAATTGGAAATTCAATGTAAGCTAATATAACCGAGTTACGAAGTGGTGAAGCACAACATGTCAAAACATTTCTTTATGCGCTATTTCATTCTACCTCGATTATATTCTAATAGATAAAGAATAAAGCTGTCAATTGTAGCTCATCATATGCACCATTCTATCACCTACACGATGGTTGTTTTCATTTTTCTAACCGACGTCTGACACTTCCGTAATAACCGATAATATTGCAACATTGTTCAACTCCATCCTCACGTCGACCCCAACCCTCACTCTCCCGGTCTTACACACCGGAACACCTCTCACACGCCTTAACTAACACAGCGCCTCACACACACACACACACACACACACACACACACACACACAAAAAGATATATATATTTAAATCAATTCAACAAATAGAACATAGAAATCGATTCAGTTACTACTACTAACCCTCCCGATATGTAAGAGCGGGAACACCTCTCACACGCCTTATTAACTAACTAACACACAGCAGCGTCACACACACAAATACATAGAGAAGACATTAAACAAAACACACAAATTCAATCACGCACTAGTAACAACACAACAACACGGTCTTTTTATAAGTCCAAATAGGAACATGTGTGGCTTGTGGACAAACAAAAACGCTAAACAGATGCATATCCGAAGGGTGGTTTTAAAAAAAGTACGGAATTCGATAAAGAATTCCATTTTTTTATCTCCACGGATACGCAAATGTGGCGGCAAACATTATACCTCTTGTATACAGCAG
The DNA here is from genome assembly GCA_036785275.1 of Cancer borealis. Classification (NCBI taxonomy): domain Eukaryota; kingdom Metazoa; phylum Arthropoda; class Malacostraca; order Decapoda; family Cancridae; genus Cancer; species Cancer borealis. The sequence continues at coordinate 51,434 of JAXIVD010002705.1, forward strand.
AAAAAAACAATTAACATACTGTAAAGCTTGATACTACTACGTTTACCTTGTACAAACAATGTCCCGGGCTCGCAACAGAGGAGGCAGTCGGGGTGCGAGAAACTTATCGTGGCTCTACCGCTCTCAGTCGCCGCCCGGCGCTGCCAACGGGGGAGAAACCAGTCACGAGAAACAATGGAGTGTGTGTATAGTGAGCCTCCTATATCTCCCGCGCTGCCAACCTGGAGACAGCAAGGAGTGACGAGAGAGAGTGTATAGCGAGCCGCCTCGCTCTCCCGCGCTGCCAACGTGGGGACAGCAAGGAGTGACGAGAGTGGGTGTATAACGAGCCGCCTCGCTCTCCCGCGCTGCCAACGTGGAGACAGCAAGGAGTGACGAGAGAGAGTGTATAGTGAGCCGCCCCGCTCTCCCGCGCTGCCAACGTGGAGACAGCAAGGAGTGACGAGAGAGAGGGTATAGCGAGCCGTCCCGCTCTCCCGCGCTGCCAACGTGGAGATGGCAAGGAGTGACGAGAGAGAGTGTATAGTGAGCCGTCCCGCTCTCCCGCGCTGCCAACGTGGAGATGGCAAGGAGTGACGAGAGAGAGTGTATAGTGAGCCGTCCCGCTCTCCCGCGCTGCCAACGTGGAGACGGCAAGGAGTGACGAGAGAGAGTGTATAGTGAGCCGTCCCGCTCTCCCCGCGCTGCCAACGTGGAGACGGCAAGGAGTGACGAGAGAGAGTGTATAGCGAGCCGTCCCGCTCTCCCGCGCTGCCAACGTGGAGACAGCAAGGAGTGACGAGAGAGAGGGTATAGCGAGCCGTCCCGCTCTCCCGCGCTGCCAACGTGGAGATGGCAAGGAGTGACGAGAGAGAGTGTATAGTGAGCCGTCCCGCTCTCCCGCGCTGCCAACGTGGAGATGGCAAGGAGTGACGAGAGAGAGTGTATAGTGAGCCGCCCCGCTCTCCCGCGCTGCCAACGTGGAGACAGCAAGGAGTGACGAGAGAGAGGGTATAGCGAGCCGTCCCGCTCTCCCGCGCTGCCAACGTGGAGATGGCAAGGAGTGACGAGAGAGAGTGTATAGCGAGCCGTCCCGCTCTCCCGCGCTGCCAACGTGGGGACAGCAAGGAGTGACGAGAGGGAATATATAGCGAGCCGCCCCGCTCTCCCGCGCTGGCCAACGTGGAGACAGCAAGGAGTGACGAGAGAGAGTGGAGAAAATGTTTCTCCCGGGCTAGGAAGACGGGACATGCTCGGTAGGCGATGGGTGAGCGCGGGATGGAGTTGCCAGTGAGGAGAATCGGTCTCCCGCGCTACCAGCGCGGGGAGTTGCCGGCGGAGCGGGGCTGGTTTTGGACACGAGAACGGGCCGAGCGGGGCCCAAAGTGGCTTAAAATTTCCAATGTGGAGCGCGGGCCAACTCGCCCCGCTCTCTTTCATGCTGCACCAAGCTTGGGCGCGGTAAAGGTAGCCGCTACCCCCAGGGAAGACTAACACGAGTTCGACCTGAAAAATATAGTAGGGAGGCGAGGTTGCTGGATCAACCTCAGTGCCGTCCCTCACGCTGAATGCTGCATACGTGCGTCAGACATCAGTCCTAACCACTTGGTTCTCTCTACCTATTACTAAGAAGTACCGAGGCTATATACTAAGGGTGGCGGTTAGTGATTGAGATGCACTGGTGACGACCATTGGCACATCGAGCGTGTTAACGTGGTGGCGTAAAACACTGCTAGAGAGAGCAAAGGCCACGCACAACTTATATATATTTCTATATATATACGTATACATATGAACCACCCACATATTCTGCGTGCAGACTTTTACGACTGTCTCATGCAACACCCCCTCTCCTTTTGGAAGAGAAGCTCCACGGCATTAGCTGTGGCTCCTCGTGGCGGCGCACATGATGATATGGTGTTAGCTAAAGCGGGGAGCCTTCAATGCAGCGACCCCTCTTACTTTGTGATGGTTACTCCACTACCCGTGCGATAACTCATCCCGTAGGTTAAAGAATCATCACTTTAACCTCTCTACACTGACGCAGCTTCTAACGAACGGTCAGTTGGAACGAAGCACACTTTTGTTTCTTTTCGTGAGCAAAGACGGGTTATAAACGTTTCCCAGCAGCTTACAACTACTACCACAAACTTGGATGGTGTAACGTACGTTATTTCCATTCCCCCCTTAGAGAGAAGGGACGCTTGAATGGTGTAACGTACGTTATTTCCATATCACCCTTAGAGAGAAGGGACGCTAGAATGGTGTAACGTACGTTATTTCCATTCCCCCCTTAGAGAGAAGGGACACACTTGAATGGTGTAACGAAGGTTATTTCCATTTCCCCCTTAAAGAGAAGGGACGCGGCGTCGCGGGCCAATGCTGCCAATGGACGCTTAGCGCTATTACTAAACATTACAATCAAAAAGTTTTGATGTAACATAGCTACCTGGTTGATCCTGCCAGTAGTCATATGCTTGTCTCAAAGATTAAGCCATGCATGTCTAAGTACAAGCCGATTTAAGGCGAAACCGCGAATGGCTCATTAAATCAGCTATGATTCATTGGATCTGTACCCACACTTACTTGGATAACTGTGGTAATTCTAGAGCTAATACATGCACCACGTCTCTGACCGCAAGGGAAGAGCGCTTTTATTAGTTCAAAACCGGTCGGACTTCGGTCCGTCACCCCACCGTGTTGAATCTGAATAACTTGTCGCTGAGCGCACGGTCTCCGCACCGGCGCCGCCTCTTTCAAGTGTCTGCCTTATCAGCTTTCGATTGTAGGTTATACGCCTACAATGGCTATAACGGGTAACGGGGAATCAGGGTTCGATTCCGGAGAGGGAGCCTGAGAAACGGCTACCACATCTAAGGAAGGCAGCAGGCACGCAAATTACCCACTCCCGGCACGGGGAGGTAGTGACGAAAAATAACGATGCGAGACTCATCCGAGGCCTCGCAATCGGAATGAGTACACTTTAAATCCTTTAACGAGGATCTATTGGAGGGCAAGTCTGGTGCCAGCAGCCGCGGTAATTCCAGCTCCAATAGCGTATATTAAAGTTGTTGCGGTTAAAAAGCTCGTAGTTGGATTTCAGTTCTGGACTGACGGTTCACCGCCCGGTGCATACTGTCACGCTCCGAACAGCCACAACAGCCCGCTGGCTCGCACGGGGTGCTCTTCATCGAGTGTCCCGCGTGGCCGGCAGAGTTTACTTTGAAAAAATTAGAGTGCTCAAAGCAGGCTACACTGACGGCCTGAATGCCTATGCATGGAATAATGGAATAGGACCTCGGTTCTATTTTGTCGGTTTTCTGAACCCGAGGTAATGACTAATAGGAACAGGCGGGGGCATTCGTATTGCGACGCTAGAGGTGAAATTCTTGGACCGTCGCAAGACGAACTACTGCGAAAGCATTTGCCAAGGATGTTTTCATTAATCAAGAACGAAAGTTAGAGGTTCGAAGGCGATCAGATACCGCCCTAGTTCTAACCATAAACGATGCTGACCAGCGATCCGCCGGCGTTATTCCCATGACCCGGCGGGCAGCTTCCGGGAAACCAAAGTCTTTGGGTTCCGGGGAAGTATGGTTGCAAAGCTGAAACTTAAAGGAATTGACGGAAGGGCACCACCAGGAGTGGAGCCTGCGGCTTAATTTGACTCAACACGGGGAACCTCACCAGCCCAGACACCGGAAGGATTGACAGATTGAGAGCTCTTTCTCGATTCGGTGGGTGGTGGTGCATGGCCGTTCTTAGTTGGTGGAGCGATTTGTCTGGTTAATTCCGATAACGAACGAGACTCTGGCCTACTAAC
>JAXIVD010002706.1:0-55235 GCA_036785275.1 Cancer borealis
TCAAGCATAGTAGAACAGGATGCGAAGAGGACTAGGAGAGCTATGTGTGTTGTATTGTGTGTGTGTGTGTGTGTGTGTGTGTGTGTGTGTGTGTGTGTGTGTGTGTGTGTGTGTGTGTGTGTGTGTGTGTGTGTGGTAGATTAACTCTGCAACACTGCTTTATTCTGTTTTTCATATATTTATTCATTTATTAATTGATATATTTTTTTGTTTTATTGGTCTTTTTTTTAATCTTAGTATTCTTTGTAACTTATTTTTTTAGTGTTTGTGTTGTCTATGCCTATGGACGAAATCAAATTATTATTATCATTATTATATATTATTATTATTATCATTATTATTTATTATTATTATTATTATTATTTTGCTAATCTCTTAGACTAACATACACAATCATATATAAGTGCTTACCACCTCTGACTTAGTGACTTATATTGACTTACGGTGTAGGGGCAAGCAGGGCCGAGGCGGAGGAGGAGGAGGACAACGTGCTGGCCGACGACCCTGAAAGAGGAAGACGAGTAGGAGGAGGAAGGCGTCAAGGAGTAAGGACGAGGACCAAGTCTTACCGAAATTACGCCTCCAGCAGCCGCGTGATTAGGCCTGGTAAGTGTCTGTCTGTCTGTCTGTGTCTGTCTCTGTCTCTCTCTCTTTCTTTCTTTCTTTCTCTTTCCCTTTTTCTCCCTCTCTCTATCTGTGTATGTTTGTATATATATATTTATCATTATTATTACCATTGTTTTGCTTCCCTATGTGCATATCTTGGCTTGAGTCGCTTTGCACACAGCCAGCATGATTGCAGAGTCTACGTGCACACAGGAACGAAAGAACAGTATGTGTACCCGTAAAAAAAACGTACATATTCACGCACACAGTCACTCTGCACCTTGCATGATTGCCAAGTATGCCTTCTGGGTGTGTGTGTGTGTGTGTGTGTGTGTGTGTGTGTGTGTGTGTGTGTGTGTGTGTGTGTGTGTGTGTGTGTGCGTGTGTGTGTGCGCGTGCGCGCGCGTGTGCATGAAAGGTCTCGTTTGTGAGGCACACGCAAGCACATCTCTTCGCTTCCGGTAGCATGAGAGGGGGGAAGATGCAACACACACACACACACACACACACACACACACACACACACACACACACACACACACACACACACACACACACACACATACATACACACACCATCTATCAACATTCATTACACGATAAGTGCTTGTCTGTAGGGAGTGTGTACTGTACATATTGAGGTCACAGGTGTTGTGTGACTTGATTAATCACCAAACCTTCCTCAGTATTTTTTTCATATAACTTCCATTGAAAGCTTATCAGAGCATCACCCATTACCGCTGGCTGGCCTAGAGCGTGTCAAGCGTGGGTCATGCAGGGCAGCCACTCGTGCCTCCTGCCGCCTCGTGTGTACATCCTCCTACCTGTCGGTGGAAAGTACTGTGCGTTGAGGCTTGCCTTCCCACACCCTCCTACACGCGGCTCTCAGCGTGGGTGCGGCTCGGGGTGCCTGGGTACTGCCTGACCCCTTCACTGGCGGGTGTGGGCGTGTGTGTGTGTGTGTGTGTGTGTGTGTGTGTGTGTGTGTGTGTGTGTGTGTGTGTGTCTACAGGTGTTCTTATGGCCGCCAGGGGAGGAAGGCGATGCCGGCAGCGTTGTGTACGGCTCCTCGTATGTCCCCTCCACGGAGAGGCGGGGCAGAGGCCGCGGCAGGGGAAGGGGCAGGGGAAGGAACCGACAGTCATCATCCTCTTCTTCCTCCTCCGTCCGCACATCCTCCGTTACCGCCTCGTCCTCCTCGTTAGCGGGTCCAGACGGGGTGGTGCGCGAGACTGTGACTCGCAACTCTTACGGGAGTCCCGGGTCTGGGGTGCGTAACGACTCCTACTCCTACACCAACACCTACCCAGGATCATCATCATCATCATCATCAGCATCCTCTTCCTCTACCTCCTCCTCCGGGCGGGACGCCTCCCTCGTGGACCAGCCATACTTTAGAGGGCGTGGCGGACAGACCGAGGACAGACAAGACTATTTTCGGTGGAACGGTGGTAGTGGCGGCAGCGACGGCGGCTCCAGGGGCTCTTCGGTGTCACGGCGCATCAAGACCACCAAGACCACCACCACCACCACCCAGACGCGGCCAGGCTCCACCACGCGCTTCACCTACTCTCTGCCTGGTGTCTCCGGTGGTTCCACCATCAGGAACTCCACCTACACCTACTCGTCCTCCTCGTCGGGGCGCGGAGGTAGTAGTGGTGGCGAAGGCAGCAGCGGCGGATCCCGGACCACTGACAGGCGTTACCAGACCATCAGGGAGAGGTATGGAGGCCGCGGGCAGGGAAACGCGGACGGCTTCGGGGAGACCTACCGCAAGAACACTGAGGAGGCGGTGGAGACCCTGGAGTATGAGGAGGAAGACTACAGTGAGGAGTTTGCCCGCGGACCTTACATCTCCGAGCAGGACCGTCGTCACCCCCTTGTGCTGCGGGGCTTTGGGGCGGCGCCAGGTAGGCAGGTGATCCGGAACCTTCCATTAGTGACCCTCTAGATGGTACGCCAATGACCCGTCGCCACTAACACCTAACACGGCAGGGACGAGAGGACGGTGTGTGCGCGGCGCTGCTCCGTGATACCGTGACGCCAGCTGTGAGTCTTAAGGTGACCGTCGCCAGCGTAGTATTGTAGTAGGAGTTCAAAGCGATCTTAGCCTCGTTTTATCGAAATAGTACTTGAACGTTTTCTTCATATGCATGTTTGTTTTTCGTCGAGTTTGGATGAGTATTTTATCACGTTATTTATTTTTACCAGAATTTGTTTCCTTACGTCGAATTTTGTTGCTGCGTCATCTTATAATCTTCCGTAAACTTGACAGCTGCGTATTTCTTGCCGTAACTTTTATAGTATAACTTCTTTCTTTTCGTTAATGTTATGCCGTAATGGCGACAGTGACTAAAGGGCTCGAGCCATAGGTAACGGAGCAGCGGCCGTGTGACTACCGCGCCTTGAGACAGACAGTGAGAGCGGACGACCAGCCATTTATGTCCGTTTGTCCGCCTCTCACTTACGTCTGTCTATCTGTTTGCCTGCCTCGGGAGTTGAAGTAAAGAAACTCACTACCATAGACGGCGTTGTAGCCAGACTTTGAGTGATCTCCATTAACACGATGGTACTGGTGTAGTGGTGGTGGTGGTGGTGGTTTAAGGAGACACTTTAGTAAACCCGTAGTATTTTGTTTCCTTTCGTTGTGACCATTAACACGGGGGAGGATGGTGTGGGGTGTTGTCATGGGATCAACACTAACACGGGGCTCACGTGGACTACTTTTAACACTGGTGTGACTATTTTTAACACGGATTTGTGGGATTTGTGGTCTGCGTAACCTAACACGTGTATTAGTGGTGGTGGACAGGAGCGACGGAACACCTGAACTCAATGACAGGTATGTAATTGAGAGAGAGAGAGAGAGAGAGAGAGAGAGAGAGAGAGAGAGAGAGAGAGAGAGAGAGAGAGAGAGAGAGAGAGAGAGAATGCATTAAACCAATCACAAAGTTTGGATGTAATAAGGACGGAGAGAGGCAGTGGAGGAAGAGAAAAGTTTCCTCCATCCTTCCCTCCCTCTACCACACCCCTCCATACCTACCAATACCCTCCTTCATATATTGGGCGGGATTGGGCTGGAGGTAGCGGGTGTGGGCGGGAAGATAGCAAGAGGTTGGGCGGGACCCGTAAGACAGCTGTGACGTGTGTGTGTATGCATGTATATGTGTGTGTGTGTGTGTGTGTGTGTGTGTCCTTGATATATTTAAGGACATCATGCAAGAGCCACTTCCGGTTTGCTTGTTAAGGACTTGTAATGACTCCATGATGTGTGTGTGTGTGTGTGTGTGTGTGTGGGCGTGGGTGTGGGCGTGTGTGGGTGACAGACAGACAACTAACACGTGTTACCACCTACGCCCTCGTTGTCCTCTTAAACCCACGCTCTCTCTCTCTCTCTCTCTCTCTCTCTCTCTCTCTCTCTCTCTCTCACTTTTATATTTGAATGAGAGAGAGAGAGAGAGAGAGAGAGGCGTGGCTTTGAAACAGTCTCTCCTCCCTTCATCACTATATTGGGATACACATTCAACTCACCTGGTCGTTCAACACACGATACTGTCTGCCTACCTACCTTACCTCTTATGTATGTATCGTAAGCCAACACAACAGTCATAACCATACACACACACACACACACACATGCATACATACACGTTTATATGTGTTTTAGCCATCAGTGAACGTGTGTAAGTATGTGCATGTCGGGCTTGTGTATGTATTGTAGTTGCATATGTATTGTGTGTGTGTGTGTGTGTAGTCATGTGGTCTAGCCAGCATTAGCTCTTAGCACCTGTGTGTTCAAGGCCTTTTATCCCATCTTGAAATTTGTTTTTGCACCTTATAGATGACTCACTCCCCTGCTTCCTCACTCCCCTACTCCCCTGTCCTCACTCCCCCACTCCCCTGCTTCCTCTCCCTCACTCCCCCACTCCCTCTCCCTCACTCCCCTGCTTCCTCACTCCCTCCTCCCTCAAAACAAACATCATCCTGAGTTCTGCATCGTATGACTTATAAGGACAATGGATGATTTAACTCCTCTCCTCTTTGCAAATTCTCTTAGACGTCTTAAGGAAGTTTAAATGGTATTGATGATTCACTTTAGAGCAAGCTTTGATTGTTTGTAGGTGTAAAGACTTCTCTTGTGAAAGTTTAATTTGTTTAGTGACAAAAGATGTAGTATAATGATGTTTTGAAAGAGTTTGATGTTTTATGCATATGTCCTATCCTGTTTGCGACCAAAAGGGACAGAACGAGGGGTTTGGGAAGCTCCTTGCTCTGTATTCAATTTTATGAAAAGACAATGTGCAGAAGGGGAAGAAAGAGTGAAGTCCCCCTCAAGCCTAAATACCTTATCTTGGTTACCCCTTTTTAATAGTGATATAAACCAGGTATATAGATAGATTAAATTACTATTGCCTTACCCTCTTTTTTGGGGATGTCGCTCTGGTATATAGATAAATTAAACTATTACCTATGGAAGTGAGGTTAAAGAAAGAGGATTTTTTTTCAGATGTTAATTTTTTTCCCTCTATTCATAATGTGTTTAGTCTGCTCTGGTGTGTTCCTGTCTGTTATAATTACCACAACATTATTTTGGGCTGTGTTGTGTACCAGAATTATGTCTGTTTGGCTCTATGTATCTCTGCTCTTTGGCATGACTGTATCTGTTTGCTTTTTTATGTAGCCTTGCAATCATGTAGTGGCTCTGATATGCTGCACTATGATTATTTTTCCTCATCAGCAGCATGACAAAACCTATTAGCCTGTACCTGCATGAAATACTTTTTTTTTTTATCTTATCACTCTGGCTTTATTCACAACATTTTATTTGGTACGTAAGCAGGAAGAAAACAGAACTGAAAATAAATGCATGCAATCTATTTTATTACTCAAATATCACCATTATTTTTAGTTTTAAATATGTATAATTTGTGACTAGTAATTGGTTGTTATGAAGTATTTACTATAACTTGCTCCAGAACTAATTTGAACTAATATAACCTTATAATCGTCACCATACATTGTTGAGGTTGACAACATATGTGCCTCTTTCATTTCTTCATGAAGCTTGGTGAAATTTTGTGCATTTGAATAATGTATAATTATGAATATAATTTACATACTTTTTCTATAACTATTGTATAGAAGTAAAGATACCTTGGTTAAGCCACACCTCAAACATACCAAGTAATTATTGCCTTTACATCATCACCATCATCATCATCATCATCTATTCAATACCAAAATATGTGCAACCCTCGCTGTATTCTCATTCATAAATCCACAATACTAAATTTTCTTTCCAACCATGATATACACAGTAACCATTTTTCCGTGTGTGTGTGTGTGTGTGTGTGTGTGTGTGTGTGTGTGTGTGTGTGTGTGTGTGTGTTGCAGGGTATGGCCAAGACACACACCCCTGCGACCAGAGTTCCTGTTACCCAGCCACTGGTAACCTCCTGATTGGACGTGAGAGTAGTCTTGGCGCCACCTCAACCTGTGGACTCAACAAGCGGGTTAGTGAGCACTCAAGGAAGGGAGGGAAGGAAAAATAGGTGGATGGATAGACGGATAGAAGAATGGAGGCATAGGTGGATTGATAGAATAATTGATTGGTGTATTATATGATGGAATAAGGATAGATAGAGGAAGGTAGGGAGGGAGGGAAGGATAGTATGAAAAGATGATGGATGAATGAAGAAGAACTGCTCCCTATATATATCTTTCCTTTCTCTTTGCTTATGATTCCTTTGAATATTCTCTTTGACTATAATATCTGTCTTTATTTTCTTTCATATGTTAGAGTTCTTTCTTTCTTCCTTTGCTTCTTTTGTTCCTCTTTACATGTTTTTAGAAATGAACGTGTGCAAGATAACATAATTATTTAGTGTGTGTGTGTGTGTGTGTGAGTGTGTGTGTGTGTGTGTGTGTTTGTGTGTGTATTTGTGTGTGTGCACCCATACCTACATGTCTGCTTACCTCAATATTCCTTCACCCTGACAGGAGCGGTACTGCATTGTGTCCCATCTGAAGGACCGCAAAAAGTGCTTCTGGTGTGACTCCCGCCCACAGTGGGATGGCAACCCTCGCTACTCCCACAAAATTGACAACATTGTGTACAGGTTTGACCCCAGGTGAGTGAGTGCCTCGGAGCCAGGTGAGGCAGGCAAGGCAGGTAGGCTAATGGAGTGGATCAGTTAGCATTGACAAGTTAGGTATTTAGAAACAAAGAGAAACTAAAGAAAGTTACCTGCAGAAAGAGAACGAGGACCTGAAGGAATAGGAGCCAAAAGCATATCAATAGTACGTACATTTGAACTGCTTCTTGTCATCCAAAAATACAGGAAGAGAATCAGAATATAAATGAATAGGAATCAAATCATATCAGAGGAAACAGAATGAGGATGAGTTGTACATCTGAACCTGTTGTTGCTGCCCCCCAGAACAAGGCAGCGGTCATGGTGGCAGAGTGAGAATGGCCTGGAGATGGCGAGTATCCAGCTGGACTTGGAGGCAGAATTCCATTTTACTCACTTGATCCTTACCTTCCGTACCTTCCGTCCTTCTGCCATGCTGATTGAGAGATCCTTCGACTTTGGCAAGACGTGGAAGGTAATATAATGTGGCACTACACTGTCTATTGATCTATTTATTTATTTATTCATGTATGTCTTTTTACAGGAATGAGGAAATTGGACGACGACTATAAAGAAATGAAAAAAATAACTCTGATTAATTACTGCTCCCTTGAAAGTTTTGAATGTAGTAGAAAAGGTTGAAAAAGAAAGGCAAATTTGGTTCCAGAGGTGTCTTGAAATTATCTTGATAGGAATTTAAGTTATGAGAAGGTGGTAAGGCTGAATATTATCAATTGTTTCAGATTTTACTTGTGAAAGGTATGAGAGAATTGATATATACGTCGTGGCAAAATACATTAGTACAATAGACATAATTGTGATGAAAGGTGACAAAATATACTAAAGCAATATTTGTTATGATTGTTATAATTATTGATTTTGTTGTGGTTGTTATTATTTAATTTTATATATTCTTGTGTTTTGCAATATAAAATCAATAGATAATCATTATTAGTACACTTGTCTATTGGAACCATTTACATAGTCATCCAGTAACACAATAATTAATAGTCAATAACACTCACCTGCTAACCTCCCTCTCGTTTGCACAGGTGTATCGTTACTTTGCCTACGACTGTGATGAGTCGTTCCCAGGTGTGCTCCATGGTGTTCCCACGTCAATTAATGATGTGGTGTGTGAGTCTCGCTATTCTGCTGTTGAACCATCTACTGAAGGAGAGGTGAGTAGTAGTAGTAGTAGTAGTAGTAGTTGTAGTAGCAGTAGTAGTAGTCAAGAATGAAAGGAGGAAGAAGGAACTAGTTAGATGTGTATTAGAGGGAAAAAAAAGATAAATTAACACACATGGAGGAGGAGGAAAAGGAGAAGAATAAAAAGATCTTATATATGAAAAAGAGTACAGAAAAAAAACATACACACACACACACACATAGATAAATAAAAAACATACAGACCAATCGTAACGGATGCACAAAACAAAGTATAAATTCCACTACTGTGCCACATCTATATCCACTCTCTCATACCCTTCTCTCAGGTCATCTTCCGGGTCCTGCCTCCCAACATACAGATCACCGACCCCTACAGTGATGAGGTACAGAACTTGCTCAAGATTACCAACCTTCGCGTCAACTTCACCAAGCTTCACACTCTTGGAGACCAGCTTCTTGACAGCAGACTGGGGATTAAAGTGAGTTTTGTGTGTGTGTGTGTGTATTTTTAACCGCTGGGACAATGAAGCTGTTTTGTATTTCCATATATCTCTCTCATTAAAAGTACTCATTAAAATACTGTCTCATTAAAGATACTCTCTTTTACTCTCTCTCTCTCTCTCTCTCTCTCTCTCTCTCTCTCTCTCTCTCTCTCTCTCTCTCTCTCTCTCTCTCTCTCTCTCTCTCTTTTCATCATAGCAATCCGTAATTCTACAAGTTCTCTTTTTTTTTTCAAACTTACTAATCAGCTGGTTATTTGTCAGCCAGTCATTCAGTTCTTAATTCATCTATTATTCAGTCATTCATGCAGTTGTTTGGTCTTGATTCAGTCTGTCAATAAATCAATCAGTTATTTATTGAATCACTTTATCAATGAACAACTTACTCACTCACTCACAATCCCCTTCAGGAGAAATATTACTATGCCATCTATGACATGGTGGTGAGAGGCTCCTGCTCTTGCTACGGCCATGCTTCCCGCTGCCTCCCACTGCCCGGCGTGGAAGACAAGCATGGCATGGTTCACGGCCGCTGTGAGTGCACCCACAACACCAAGGGACTCAACTGTGAAAAGTGCGAGGACTTCTACAATGATTTGCCGTGGAGACCAGCCATAGGGAAGGAGTCCAATGCCTGCAAGAGTAAGGACGGAGATGAGTGTTGTGTTGTGTTGTGTTGATGGAGTTTGATCCTTGTAAGAGTGAAAATGAGAAGGGTATGTCATTGCTGATGCTATTTTTCTTACTATAATTGGTGTTGGGTTAATTTTTTGTAAGAAGTTCATTGTTTTCAGTGGGTGGATCATATCGTCATGTGTTATGGATGGTGGAGTTGTGATGTATTTGTTGTTACTTTATATAGACTGTGTGACTTATTCTTTTTCTAGGACATTTTTTTTTTTTTAGTGAATGAGGGATGTGTTGTGTTGCAGTGTGTTGTGTGAGGGAACACTCCATTGTATAGAGGGTTGTGATGTGTGTAAGAAAGGAGTGCAGTGCTTGTAGGGATTAGGACATAAGGGTTATTTCACATGCATAACTTTGTATTATTTACGGCTTTGGTTTTGTTCAGAGAGTGTCGTGCTTGGTAGCCATTGGGATTCTTAATTTGTTGGTCCACATACCTAGAATAATGGCAGTAAAATTTTTTAATTCCTTAATTCCATGTATGAATGGGTATATATAAGTGGACATAAGTACTTGGACAGTTTGATCATACTATTTTCACTCAATGTCACTTTATCTACAGGCATGAAATAAGATAACATCAGAGTGAAATGCCAAACACTTTCACAATTAAGTCATCAGGCCATTAACTCTATTTCATTACCTGACACACTTTTCTATATTCTCACAGAATGCAACTGCAACAATCATGCATCAATGTGTCACTTTGACTCACAAGTGTATGAGGCCACCGGGCATGTGTCTGGCGGGGTGTGCGATGGTTGTGCCCACAATACACAAGGACGTAACTGTGAGGAGTGCATCCCTTACTACTACCAGGACCCAGAGAGAGAGTTGTACGACCCTGATGTCTGTCAACGTGAGTCTTGTGGCCTGCTGGCTGCCTCTTCAAGTGGGAGTTTCAGTGGTGTTTGTGTTTATTTGAGTGGTCTAAAAATATGATTTCCTAAGTATTTCAGGTTTATTTTCTTTTGCTGTTACTGTTCTTGACTTAATGTTTTTTCACTTCAAAATTATATTCTAAACGTGATGCATTTGATTAATATCTTTACTCCTTTGCATTTTGTAAGTCCAGATTTTATGTTTGTCTTCATGATATCAATACAATGTTTGTAACACCTTAAAATAATTAATTTTTCTCTCCCGCATACTACAAAAGTAAGTCTTTTCTCTATAGCATGTCTCTTTAACTTCCCAAGTATCATTCTTGTGTGTTAAGTTTCCCAACACCTCCTGCAGCATGTAATTGTGACTCCCGAGGCTCAGTGGACAACGCCATCTGTGACTCTCGCTCAGACCCAGTGTCAGGGCTGCTGGCTGGTCGCTGCCACTGCAAGAGTCAAGTGGACGGCCTTAAATGTGACCGCTGCAAGGCTGGTTACTGGAACTTCTCAACAGATAATCCTGAAGGGTGTCAGGGTAAGGCATCTCTTGGTTGGCACTCTTTGATGTACATTTCAGGCACTCATGTTTTGTGTCATTCATCTGATCGCCAAAACCGTATCAGTTATGCATAAACACTTAGGTATTCTGTTTGCCTTCGTAGGATATGCTCCAGTTTTGCTTGTATTTACAGAGATGACTGAGGATTATTTATCTCAGCCCAGGTCTGAATGGCCAATCAAACGTAAGCCTTCGTGGTGATGAGTTCCTTAACCGAGTGTTATGAAGAGTGTTGTTGTTCCCACACATAACATTGTGTTACTGTATTGCAGTGTTATCCATCCTTCTGATTCAGTACCTAAGGCTGGATGCTTCCTCCTGAAGGGATGGTTGGGAAAAATCATCAGCTGCCCCTTTATGTGGACACCCTTTTTGTACTCACTCTCTTTGTGTTCCTGTACAACCTCAGCTCATCATAGTTTTTTTTCTCAAATAACTCATTAGTCAACCACTGTGTTCTTTCAAAACTTAAAAACTTACATTTTCTTAGTATACTTAAATATTCGTTAACAATTAGGAACAGTGACTTACATATTAGTCTTTGTAATCTCAACCTCCCATGAATGTGTCTGCACTTTGTATACTTCCTAACACCGCCTGAACCTTTTGTTGAGCTGTGTGAACACAACACCTAATAAGATTCACAACTCCATTCAAACCTTCCCTCATTTCAAAACTGTTCCAAACCTCTATAACTAAAATCTTCCTTGAACACCAAAACTTGTCCATAGACTTGTAGTGAAGCTTACCAAAGTAGTATAGAAAAGATTCAGCATACACAAAGTTTATTCTTAAATCTTAAAAATGAAATCCATGTTTAAACTCCATCCCCCATTACAGCCTGTACTTGTAACACTCTGGGAACCATCAACAATGAAGGTTGCAACGTTATCAGTGGTGAATGTTCCTGTAAGCGCTTTGTGACTGGCCGGGACTGCAACCAGTGTTTGCCTCAGCATTATGGCCTCTCAGAGCACCCAGACGGCTGCCAACCCTGTGACTGTGACCCAGGCGGTGCCCTGGACAACAACTGTGATGTGCTGACCGGACAGTGCAAGTGAGTTGGGTAATTTTAGGTCATCCTGTTTTCATAGTGTGTGTGTGTGTGTGTGTGTGTTTTCTTAGCTTGTTTTTTTCTTTTATAGTTTTTAGTCTTTCTTTTATTTGACTTGCACTCCTCCACAGGTGCCGCCCTCATGTGTCAGGCCGCAGGTGTGATATCCCTGAGGAGGGTTACTATGTGGCTGCCCTGGACTACCTCACCTATGAAGCTGAACTTGCCAAGGGATCAGAGGTGGGTGTTCAGCTCAACATGGCAGACTTGTGGCCATAACGACTAGAAGTGTGGAGAGGAGGATTGAAATGATTGTAGGATTGTGAGAATATATCAATTGTTCTCACAGGAAAAATGTATATGCGGGTAATGCAGAACCAAATATAAGAATGTGTGTGTGTGTGTGTGTGTTAAGGATTTAAGTTCCTTTTCGAGTTATGCCACTTTATGAATATATAGGTGTTACATGTAAGAGATATACATAAAAGACTTAGGAATCTAACGAATACAATTAATCTGAATAATGCAATGAACAAGATAGAAGCTCCAGTGTGGGAATGAGGTTATATAAAAACCTCTTAGACAAACCAGTAATGATACCTGTCAAGTAACAAGGCCTCCATTACAGCTTTATTGTGCAGAAGCAAGTCTGTTTGGCATCAGATCACCGAGTGGAAGAGTAGGTATTGCCTCTCTTGATGTGGGCCAGGTGGTGGTGGTGGTGGTGGTGGTACTAACTTGCCTGGCTAACATGTATTCTCTAACACATAACAAAGGAGAACAAAGGATAGGGTGAAATTTTATGGCTTTACTGGTGCTGATAAATTAATTAGTAGGTGTCATGGTTAAGGTGTTCTCTTCAATGTATAATACAAGACGGAAGTTGAGGAGTGGGGTAAGGCTGCTTTAAATGACATCTTTAGGCATGAATTGAGGTGGTGTGGCTTAGGGAAGTAATGCAGTGTTGGTAATGACGAGTTTTGTTGAGTTGTGTGTCTTGTGTTTTTGCTTTGGGGATCAGTTTGGGTACAATTTCATGCTTCATTTATTTATTATTATTTTCGTAAGTCACTGCTTATGAAGAAAGTTGGTGATCAGATGGGGATGTGCGGAGGTAATTTCTTGTGGATCAGAATTAGTGTCACATTTGACATAACTGACAAAATCAAAGCAAATGAACTGTACAACCCTAAACAAGATTTTAAAGAACTTTATAACATTGTAATTAGTTTTGAGTTTGTGTGACTGACATTTGGTTTGTACACTGACATATATACACGTTTAGTTCAAGTTTTCATAAGCAATGCACTTAACCTGTAGATAGGCAGTTGAAGTGTGTTGTTAATAAATCTTGATAACTTAGTTACAGTATTTACAGAAGTTTCATAATCAAAATAATTTATAATCACTAATCTCAAGTTCTTTAGTTAACATAAAAAGAAAGAATCATCAGTTCAAATCAGATTTCCATAATGGAACTTTTCCCACTTTCCAAGCTTAAGAATCCTCTCTCAAAAGGCAAAATATGAAATAAGAATATTTTTAGCAGAACCATAATCTTTGTCTAATGAAAAAAACTCATCAATCTATGAGTTTACCAATGACTTCTAAGTCTATAAGTAACAATAAAGTTTATCAGGTTTTGAAAAACCCATTAGTGTCCTTCATTAAGTTTATAAGTGATGCTTCATAAACTTATTGGTGTCTCTCAGTAACTTTATCAATGACCTTTCATAAGCTTATCCCTCCTAAGCTTACCTATCAAGGCTATAATCCTGCTGCCACCACCTCACAGAACTGTCAGGTGGTGATGCGTGCACATGATGGACGTGAGGCCACCTGGACTGGGCTGGGCTTCATGCGGGTGTTTGAAGGATCCTACCTTGAGTTTGACATCGAGAATATTGAGACCAGCATGGACTATGACTTCGTTATCCGCTACGAGCCACAGGTTAGTGTCCTCTTGTTACTGTTCTTCTTGGTGTTATTAATCAGCTGTTAGGTAGATTATCTTAGTATTATTAAGATTATTTTAATATTGATATGATTAGTAATGTTATCCTTACAGCCATCATAACACCATTAGCATGTTCATTAGTCAGAAGATTAAACATTGCTAAATATACCAACAGCAACAGCAAGGTGAAAGGCTGGAAAAGATTCACTGTTTATCATGCATCACCATTTTATTGGACCAAACAAATAAAATGCTTAAATAATGTCTAAATTTTATGAAAAGTGACATGATTGAATCCATGCTTGTGACCTTTGCTCTGAAATCTGTCTGAGTCACTGACAGCCTGGCGTGCCCACAGTTCCGGGGCGAGTGGGAGAATGTGAGGGTGACCATTGAACGGCCTGGCCCCTTGGACCCCAACGGCCCCTGTGCCAACACCAGGGCCACTGACGACCAAATGGTGATCAATCTGCCCGACAGTAAGATTCGTTCCATCTTAGTTTGCTTCCACCACTACAGGCATATAACATGATTTTTATCAATGCAAAACTAATCATAATTTTATATATTTATTTTTCAATTGGCTATCTTCCAAACATGTCAGGTGGGCACTTAAGAAAAACTGGAATGCTAAAATCTTACTCACTTCAAAAATAATTAGATGCATTGATGCAATGAATCCTGTAAATTATTTGAATCATTAAAACAATACAAGTCCTGTAGAGGGTAACACTTCCTCCTCCTCTGCAGATCGGCGTCATGTGAAGCTCTTCCCACCAGTCTGCCTGGAGGCTGGCAAGCATTACAAGGTCAGGATGGACTTCAGGAGATCCAATGCTCACACAGACTCTCCCTCGGCGTCTGTCCTCATCGACTCTGTAAGTGTGTCCTCGTTAAGGTAGTAAAGCTGTGAGTTGTTACACGTGATAGGGTTCAAGAATTAGGTTATCATTACACTACAGTATATTTTTATTCTAGATTTATCAATTTATGCAGAGTGCACGAGGTCTTTCATGAGAAAATAAAGCTAGTGTGGAGTGTGAGGGGCTTGAAGGTGTGCTAACAGTTCTGTAGCTCATATATCACAAAGCACTCCATTTTCTATATTTTATATAATTGACTTCTTACCTTTTTTGATATGAGAAATGAAGCTGCTGGTTGTGATAATGATGACATGATAAAGGTTGACACACCATCCTATCCTTCCCAGATCGTCCTCATTCCTCGGGTGGAGAGCATTGATTTCTATTCTGGCTCACTGGTGAATGAGAATCGCCGGCAGGAGTATGAACGTTACAGGTGCAGTGAGACCTTCTATGAAGGACAGAACCTTGTCACTGTGCCAGAAGTGTGCAAGGATGACCACCTGGACAGCATTGGTTTCCTGGTGTACGGACAAGCTTACTGTGAGTGATCTGTTTTGCTTTTGTACCTTCAGGGTGGTGGAGAGCTTCAGTTCCTTCACTCTATTTCCTGATAACCATGAGCCTGAGGGAACAGGATATGGCAGGAGTGGAAATAAATGTTAATCAAATATTTCTTTAGGTTATGAAGTGCCAATAGAAGATAAAGAGTGACTTTCTACAAGTGTTAGAGAACTGCTTAATTAGATTTTTCTCTGTTCTGAGTGACAGAAAACTAATGTGACTGAAATGAAATGATGTAGTTTGATGTGATATTTTTAAGTATGATGCACCTACAGCCTGTCACTGTGATGGCACTGGAAGCAAGAGCAGCATCTGTAGCTCCCTTGGTGGGCAGTGTGACTGCAAGACTAATGTAGTGGGTCGTAGATGTGACCACTGTGCACCTGGTACTTATGGCTTTGGTCCTGAAGGCTGCAAGGTGTGTGGCTGCAGCCCTCAAGGTGCCTTGGATGACTTCTGTAATCAGCAGACTGGTGAGTCATTGCATCATTTCTCTTTATTTTAAAAGGTTCCTTACGTGCTTGCACATACCATTCATATACCATAGAATCTATTAAGATCTATGACTAAGAACAATCCAATATCTCCAGATGCTTTACTGTTTTGTTGTCTTTGAACACTTTTTTCCTGATTCCCTGCTGGCCGAGTGTAGTATTGACATCGAGGAATATGTTTCCACAACCTGCATTGTCAAACAAACAAAGAGGACACCTTTCCTACCCGTTGGCTGTAACTATACACTCAATATGCCACCCTTTCCTTTCATCTGCAGGACAGTGCAAGTGTCTCCCCAACACGTACGGCCGCCAGTGTAATGAGTGCCAACCCGGCTTCTGGAACTTCCCCAACTGCCAGCGATGTGAATGTAATGGGCACGCAGACACCTGTGATTCCTACTCCGGTGTTTGTCATGAGTGCCGAGATAACACTACTGGTTCCAATTGTGCTGTGTGAGTGTTGCTGGCTGGCTTTTGTTTAGTATTGTATGTATTCCTCAATTCAGTTGTATATGTTGAAATTATCTGTCTATTCATTAATTTCTATATGAATCTCTCTGTCTATCTATATATGTATTTTTATTTATCAATCATTTTAACTTCGTCTCTTGGAGATATATATGAAAATAATCTGTACTATATCAATTCATCTTCATCTATTTGTCTGCTTATTTGTGTTTCTTATCTGTTTGTGTATTTATCTATCCATCTGTCTATATCTATCTATATTTGTCTGTCTGTCTGTCTGTCTTTGTCTCTAGGCATCCTTTGTAAATCAAAGACAGAAAAATCACATCATTCGTTGAAAGAAATCTTTGGATCAATTATATTTACTGATATTTATGATGCAGGTGTGTGGAGGGATTCTATGGTGACCCCAGGCTGGAGGTGGGCATTGGCTGTCGTCCATGTCCTTGTCCAGGGACTGATGAATCTGGTCACAGCTTTGCAGCACGTTGCTCCCTTGACCCACGCACTAAGGATGTGGTGTGTGAATGTGAGGAAGGATATGCTGGTGAGTGGCCAGTGTTACCTTGGTGCATGAGTTACAATGTTCCTTTTCCTTAGCCATTGTTTTGGGGAAAAAAATGCGTCTTATATGCTGTCAAATACTGTAATCTACACCTCACCCACTCCTAAAGTCTGCCAGTTCATCTTCTATTCCAGAGGAGAGGCTTCCCAGACCTCTCGTTCCATCCTTTTGGTAACCTTGTATGACCCTTAGGGAATATGGTGGTAGTATTCTTGCTAAGTACTTATTCTTCTATAGTTTGTACAATCCCTTTACTTTTTCTTACCCTTAAATACTACTACGATATATGGCTGCTGCCAGTTTTTAGGTACTGTACCAACATTTGAAATCTGGAAAATAATTGTATTTCAGGATCACGCTGTGACGTTTGTGCCGACAACTATTACGGTGACCCTGAGGTGCCGGGTGGACAGTGCCGATCCTGCAGCTGCAACAACAATATTGACATTTCCCGCCCGGGTAACTGTAACCCTCAGTCAGGCGAGTGTGAGCAGTGTCTCTTCAACACCTTTGGATTCAACTGTGAGCGGTGCCAACCTGGATATTATGGTGATGCACTCAACCAGGAGTGTAGGGGTGAGTTTTGTGTAATGTATTTCTCTTGTACATGTTATAGAGGCCTTGTGGTGTCCTTGGTTGTTATATTTCACTATTCAGTGTTCCAGGTGTGATATTTGCATTTTTTCTTTTATTATCCAGGAATTGAAATTGACATGTAATGCAAGAATTGGAGACTGTGATAATGATGTCATTCACTCTTTTTAATGACATGAATGCCTCTATTACAGCTTGTGTGTGTAACCTGCTGGGCAGCAACCAGACAATTGGTGCCTGTGACCATGAGACTGGCCAGTGCCCGTGTCTGCCCAATGTGCTGGGCCTGGAGTGTGACCGATGTGCCTCAAGCCACTGGAAGATAGCCTCAGGGAGTGGATGTGAGAACTGTGCTTGTGACCCTATTGGCTCCTACTCAGACCAGTGCAATGAGGTGAGGCAACTGAAGTGTAATGATGTAGGGAGTAAGGCTGAAAAACATTATTTCACGACTGTCACTTCCATTACAGAGGGATGTGTAAGGAGGCTCTTTCTCTTCTTTCTTTCAATGTTGTTAGATGCGCGTGCGTGTGCGTCTCTTTCTCTCTTATAATTTCTCATTATATTCTTTGCTGAGTAGGATTGTTTTGGAGTGGTCTGTGTATTGCCTGAAGGGGATGTGGAGTGTGTTATTGAGGTTGTCTTTGTACTGAGTTGCACTTCCTTCCAGCACGAGGCGTGGCAGTCCAGACCCGCTGTGAGTTACACACTGGGCGGAGTGTTTTTTTGGCTTTACCTTGTGATTGCTTTGGAGGAAAAAAGTATTAATTTCTTATGTACTTTTTACTGTGCTGCACGTTTATCTTTCATGAATTTATTTACTCATTACCAATTTTTTTTGTGTGTGTGTTTCACAAACTTAGTTCTGGATGTCGTAGGAGTTTCACAATTGACACGTTAACTATTTAAAAATTTAGTTGTCGTTCTTGTTATTGCTTCTGTAGCTGCTGTTCTAGTGACCAGCATTAAGTTGGGTTTTTATGATACCTAATTTAATTTAATTTAATTTTATATATTTTCTTATTTCACTTTCACATTGTTCTCTTTTCTTGTTGCATTATAACATGCAGAGCGTAGTTATAAGATGGGAAAATAACAAAATGTAACATTTATTTTCCTATGAAAGACTTGATCTGATGAATATGATGTCAAGAGGAAGAGGCTGTAAGCAAGTTTAGTTCTCAATTTGGTGTCATCTCCTAAAAAAGCGTTGCACATCCACCTCACCAAACTGTTCAGTAGAACAGTTTGGTGAGGTGGATGTGCAATGCTTTTTTAGATGACACCAAATTGAGAACTAAATTTGGAAGTGAGGGTATGTAATGAAAACTACCAAATTGTTTTGATAGTTTGGATATTTGAAAAACAAACAAAATAATGAGAGTGACCAGGTGAAGTGTAATGAACATTTTGAAGTGAAAGGTAGTGTCAATAGATAGACATATGAGGTTCTGAGGGATTTTGAAAACAAGAGACTTGACAGATGAGTTGCAACTTGGCAAACTGCCATCAGGTGACAAAGGTTTACCCATTTAAATTGACGGTGATGAATAATTTTCAACATATTGTATGCTTTAAGTGCTATCTATAGCTGCAACAAATGACATTACAACATTTTCCATTTGGAAGAGAAGTTAATGTCAGTTTTTAACAATTAACTCTTATACCTGCAGCTGGTGCAAAAGAGAATGCTTGTAACTCATCACTCAATTTTTTCCCCTCACAGTTTGATGGGCAGTGCCAGTGTCGGCCTGGCTTTGGTGGACGTCAGTGCAATCAGTGTGAGACAAACTATTATGGCAACCCTCGCATAGAATGCCTCTGTAAGTTCATTTGAAACTGCTTAAAGATATCTTAAGTAACCACTTGAAGTAATCTTATTCAAGTAGGATATTGCATAATGCAATCTTCTAATATTTCTTTGTCAATTCCTATACTTTTCTCATCTCACAATTGGTTTCCTCAGTTTGGTTTTTTACTCAACAAATTTATCTTTACTACTTCTAAATTATTGATAAATTCTTTCTTAAGCCTCTATCTGATCTATGAAATATTAGCCACTATAAGCCCTAAAACCATCACATACTATTTTTCTATCTAGCTGTAGTTTATGGTGCCCCATTCCCTCCGGAAATGTACCCCAAGGGGATGGCCGTGGCAGAACCACCTCCATCTCACCCTATCCACACACTACGTCCATCCCCTCTTTCAGCAACTTTTCATGCCTGTACTACTTTATCCTATTCTTCCATCTTACAGCTGGCCTCTCTCTCCTCCTACATGTACTTTATTATCCCTTACAGCTTGTAACTGTAACCGCGAAGGCTCAGATACACTGCAGTGCGACCATGATACTGGCCGTTGTCAGTGCCGGGAAGGAATTGGTGGAGTGAAGTGTGATGAATGTGCCCGAGGCTATACTGGACAAGCACCTTATTGCCAGCCATGTGGCGAATGTTTTGACAACTGGGACATCATTCTCACTGAGCTAAAAGGTTTGCCTCCACCTAATACTGCAGGAGCCGTATTCTGAACTTACTCTCAAAGCAAACTTTACTCCTTACTCCTAAAAGTGAAAGTTAATACTAGCAGAAGTTATTGCTATTCTGCACTATTATCAGTGTAAGTTTAGTATAAAATTAGTAAAGTAGTATGAAAGAAGATACCAAAAGCAAAAGTTAAAATGAAAGCTGATAGTTTTGAGAGCAAAGTCGCCATTTAGGAGTAAAGTTTGCTTTGAAAATAAATGCATGATATGGCCCAGCTTATCATAGATTTCTGCCATGGGTGGGATGACTTGTCCATTTCAACTTTATCCTGTGATTGATTGTTTCATTATGAGAAAGTAGCAAATTCTTGAAAGAAAAATGACAGGAAATTTTAAATGAACAGCCCCTCATAATATGTATGTTCCTGAATATTATTAGTAGTACTACTTATGGAAAGATAAGAATGGTTCTAGAGAATTGTGAGCCTTTAGTGCTCATGGATCAGTAAGGTGAATGTCTTCCCCAGAGCGCACACAGGCTCTCATAGATGCTGCTGGAGAGATCAAACAGACAGGAGCCACAGGAGCATACAGCCATGAGTTTGAGTCCATGGAAGAGAAGATTAATGATGTGAGGGACATTCTTCTGTCTGCCAACATGACTTCCCAGAGTCTGACTTCCCTTAAGGCATTCATCTTGGAACTCAGGTGAGCCAATGGGTTGGGTGGAAACCTGAGACTGAAGTCCAAGCACAGCATCAGACCATAATCTCTGGTCCCAAAGCTCCTCCACAATGGCAATGGGCTTGGAAACAGAGAGGTATATTCCAGTGGAGAATATATGCTGTTGGATAATGAAAGAAAGAAAAAATTATTCAACAGGGATTCATGAGAGAATCCAGGAACTAAAGGATAATCAGGAATAGATTTTGTGGTAGATTTAGCTGAAGGAATGGTTTGTGTATGATATATATATATATATATATATATATATATATATATATATATATATATATATATATATATATATATATATATATAGTAGATAGACATATGACATATTAAAGTTGTTTACACCAAGTTCTCATTATTAGAGGGTTACATTTTAGGAAAGTCTTGCATAGTGTAAGATCACATATATCAAATATTTATTTCAATAGAAAAAATAGGAATACTTTTCAGTCTTAAAATTGAGCCCCATAACTGTAATTTGTCAACATTTGCACATCAAAAATATTCAAATACAACACTACATTATAGTGTTATATAATAAATGTAAGACATGTTATACTTGTAAACTTTGCATAAATTATACATATTATGCACTCACTGCACTAAACATCTTTCTTTTGGCTCACACACTCTTATCCACAGTGCAAACTTGACAGCAGCCTCAGCAGACCTTGATGGGCTGGAGCAAGGTGTTGACAACACCACACAAAGAATATCACTGGCCAGCAATGCCTTGGCTGATCTGCGTCAACAGACTGAGGAACTGAAAGATGATGCAGGAGATCTCAAGGCCAAAGCAACCAAACTTCAGGAGGGAAATGTGGAGGGTCAGTGTTCTCTTTTGGAACTTGATTGGACTCAAGTGTTTTTAACCACTAACCATTTACATCTTTTTGACTCAGTTGAATGCTACTTTGTAATATAATCATGGAACTTGACTTAGATGGTGTTTTGTAATGTTTTATTGTTACATTGACTTTATATTATTTTTAGTTTTATTACATCATCAAATATATTAGATTGAATTGCCTCTCTTGATAGTCTCCTGACACCTTTCCACATCCAGGTGCACTCAACTTGACCCGACATGCTGGGGAACGTTCCCGTGCTGCTCAAGACCGAGTGGGACTCACAGAGGTCATCATCTCTGAGTCTGAGCGGAACAGGCGCCGTACTGAGACCCTCCTTCTGCACGTGGGTGACAGCTTCAACCGCACTCAGAGGGAGAATGAGGCTAAGCTGGCAGAGCTAAGTGGCTTACTAGACGTGGTGGAGGAGGGGATGCCTAACCTCAATGAACACGTGTGTGACAATCGTGGAGATCCCTGCGACACCCTGTGTGGTGGTGCCGGATGTGGCAAGTGTGGTGGACTCTCCTGTAATGATGGTCTGGTCAACACTGTCAGTCTGGCACTCAGGTTTGCCGAAGATGCCGAGAGGGAGCTCAAGAAGAAGGAAGCCTCTGCTGATGAACTTCTAAGAGGCGTGTCTGGAGCCAAGCGGCAGTCTGATGTAGCTTTTGACTTGGCCAAGATGGCATTTGACCTGACATTCCAAGGCCTCAATATCTCTAACACCTACAGGACTGAGATCAACAAACTCTTGGAGGAGATTGAGGAATACTCCAGAACACCTGGTGCTAGTCCTAATGAAATCAAAGAACTAGCTGAACAGGTAAGTGTCTAGACACCACCCTCACCACCACGCACCTGCCACCTTATCACAACACACCACTATTAACACCACTCATCTTTGTGCAGATCAGATGGAGAAAAAAATAGAAAGATGAAAATAACTTACAATACACTCAATACAAGCTGTAAAGTATGAAAAGCACTGACTTTATGTTCACAACTGTATCACATGACACAGATACAAGTTCATATTGATACTTTATTATAAGTAATTCAAAGATCAAATATTTCTGTATTTGGGTTCATAAGATTGTTTAATTTTACTTTGTCAACTATGAACAGTTTCACTTTGTCTTTAATTCTTAATCTAAACAGTCTTTGTCTCTTTCAAGTTCTGTCAAATCTTGTTTTACTACAGATATTTTTAGCAAATCCTTTTTAACACACAATTCCTGCCTTTCCTTAGGTCCTCAAACATTCCTGTCTCCCTCCATCCCTATCTCTGGTCTTGTCTCATCTCGAGTTTACAACGAGTCTTTCTTCCCTTCAGATATTGGAACTTGACATCTCGTTGGAGCCAGAGCAAATCACAGTCTTGGCAGAGAGAATCACACTCACCATCGATTCACTGACAAACATTGATGCCATCATTAATGCCACAAGGAATGACCTGGCCCTTGCTCAGCGGCTTAAAGGTGCTTATTGTGTCCCCGGAGGTTCTAAAATTTCTTGAGGGTCACTGTACCTTTTATATGTTTAGGTGTTGCTAAAGTTGTGATCAAGACCAATTTATAATCCATGACTAACATAACAGGTATACATGGAGCAGAAAGAATGATAGGGGTGAGCAGAAGACTATGATTGATTACATAGCAGTGGACGAGAAATTGAGGAAGGATATGTTGGATGCTGAGGCAATGAGAGTGATGTTTGAAGGGCATATCACTATGTTGTGTAAGATAAAGATCAAAGGTAGATGGACAAATGGCAAGGGAAAGGTGGGTAAGGTATTAGCAAGTGAAAGGAAGAGAAGAGTATATAGGAAAATGCTGCATAGGAATGTGGAAGAAGAGATAAGAGCGAGGAGGAGAATTGAGTACATGTTGAATAGGAAGGTAAAGGAGTTGGTGAAAGAGAGTAGAAGAAAAAGTGAATGAAGAGTTTAGTATAAAGTTGAGTTGAGAAGCTTAAGAAAATAAAAAGCTATTTTGGAAGGAAGTTAAGAAAGAATGAGGAAGGTGTGAATGTGAGAATCAAGGGAGAGGATGGAGTAAATGTAAGTAATATTTGCAATTAAAATGTTGGCAGAGGAGTACTTAAGGAAAGGTGAAAAACTGTATACAGTCTTCATGGACCAAGAAAAAGTATATGATAGTTGATTGGGAAGCTCTCTGGAATGTTTTGAAAATTTATGGTTTTGGAGGACGGTTAGTGGGAGGAATTAAGACATTTTATAGGGAAACAAGTGTATGTATGAGGGTGGGTGGTGGGGGAGGGTTGGGTAGGGGTTAGATCAGATGAAGGACGTTGACGGCACGGAGAGACATGATCAGTAGGGAATAAGACTTGGCATGGGGGTAGCTGAGGGAGGAGCACTCGCAGGAGGTAAAGGACTGGGGTCCATATCCATAAGAAGCAAGGAAGAAGGAAGAGGGTCAGGAGCGGGCGAGGTAGGGGGAGAGGGAGAAGGTTGAGAGAGGAGATTGGTACGGGAGTAGCCAGGTGGTAGGGGAAGAGAGAGGAGAGGGATGGGTGGAAGGAGGGATAGGGGAGGGGGGCTGGGGACCGGGGCGGGAAGAAGAGGACGTGGCTGGAGAGTGAGAAGCAGAGGCAGAGGCAGCGACATGGCGAGGAGAAAGGGTGAAGCCTAGGCGACGGGCTTCCTGACGTGGCATAGTGGAATGGGTGAAAAGAAGTATGTTGAGATGGTTTGGTTTGGTCATATGGAGAGAAAGAAGAGTGAAGAGTTTGTGAAGAAAGTATATGTGAGAGAAACTGAGGGTCTTAGGAGAGGAAAGCCAGTTGTAAGATGGAAGGATAGGGTAAAGGAGTACATGCATGAAGGAGTTGCTGATAGCGAGGAAGGGATTGAACAAGCAAGGAGGGAGTGTGTAGAAAGGGAGAGGTGGAGGATATTTTGCCATGGCTATCACCTTGAGGGACTTTTCCGGAGGGAACTAGATGTCAGAAATTAGAATAGACTAGACTAACAATGAGGGAGATTATTATTTTTTATGAAT
Source organism: Cancer borealis (assembly GCA_036785275.1). Classification (NCBI taxonomy): domain Eukaryota; kingdom Metazoa; phylum Arthropoda; class Malacostraca; order Decapoda; family Cancridae; genus Cancer; species Cancer borealis. Next base: position 24,197 of record JAXIVD010002706.1, read on the forward strand.
TGATGACTTGCTCTTTACTCTGTGGATTGAGTTAGTAATGGTGTTGATAGAAGAGATACAGTGACATGCAGCAAGTGGAGGTAAGGTGCAGCAGAGCATTCCGGGAGAGTAAATGTACTTTGTGTTCAAACAGAGCAAGCTGACCAGGCCAAGAGGCGGGCAGAGGGCACCCTTGGAGTGGCAGAGCGTGTGGTGGATGCACTAGAGGAGGCTGGCAGTGCCCAGGCCGGTGCTGAGACTGCCATCACCAATGCCAGTGGTGACATTGACGCTACACAGATCCACCTCACTCAGGTTGATATTTTAGTTGATTATATTAATTTAACCTGAATAGACTTTACATGGAATAGATTCCTCTATGTAGAGAGGAACCAATCCCATGTGCTTATCATTTATCCAAATACATCACTCATCTATTCATGATGCCCCGAAAAGTGAACTTTTGGGTGGCAGCTACCTTATTGAAAGAAAGAAGAGTGAAGAATTTGTGGAGAAAGTGTATATGAGTGAAATTGAGGGTCCTAGGAAGAGAGGAATGCCAGTTGTAAGATGGAAAGATGGTAAAGAAGTACATGCATGAAAGAGGTGCTGATAGAGGGCAAGGGTTTGAACAAGCAAAGAGGGAATGTTTGGGTAAGGATAGAAGGTTGTTCTGCCATGGCTATCCCCTGGTGGTGTTTCTGGCGGGAACGAGGCGTCACAAACTATAGATAGATAGTGTACAAAATCTCTCAGACATTAGGATTTCTCCATCTACTTGAAAGGCCAGTCAAAGCACATTTTAGATAGTCACTTCCAGGCTGGTGACTAAAATGAGGAAATTTTTTCATATGCTACACAGTGGGCTGTTCTAAACAAAATTTCCGTAACTATTCCACGAGAATCACAAACACTATCTAGGCAGCGCAACACAAGGATCACCCTACCTCCCACAGATCACCAGTGAGACCAACGTGGCTCGAGAGAAAGCCAACACATCCATGCTGGAAGTGCAGGTGCTGGAGACGCGAGTAGAGCAGGTCAAAGCTGAATACCTGCTCAACCAGCGACACTTAGAGGACACTAACAATGCTGTGGATCAGGCAGACCTCAAGGCCAAGAAAGCAGCCAATGATGCAAGGCTGTTGGAGGATGTAAGTCATGATGGATGTTTCCTCATATTGGATAAAATCATTACTCTATTTCCTTAGTGAACATTTATCATCATAACCTTATTTCTTCCAAAAGAAATATCAGCTTGTGGTGACCTTATTGAGTGAGAAGTCTACAGCAGCAGAGGATGCAAGGAGAAAGGCTGAGAAGCTCAAGAAGAGTGCTAACAAACTTGCTTTTGAGGTTCTGGTTAAGCTGAACAACTTAAAAGGTATTACAGTTTAGCTTGTGTTGAGCATGATCTTTTATGGGTATGTTTGTTCCACAGTCTCGTGTGGGGAAGTTAAGTGCCTGTGTTGGAAACTGGAGCAGACATAATCTACGCAAATGAGGATGAGGTTGGGGGTCTTATCCACAACAGGATCCTGAGATTTATCCGTGTCATTTAATAGGTTGAATCAAGTCAGGTGCGGGGAGGGAGAGGCCATGAGTTCAATATGTAGTGGCAGGTGTCTATTTACCTAGTTGTATTTACATAGTTGTAACATACAAAAAAAGAGCAATGCTCGTGCTGTCCCGCCTCCATATCTATAGGTATCTAGCTTGGTGTTGAATTCATGAACTTTTCTTGCATGTACTATTCCTTTTTCCAAACCATTCCACGCCTCTATGCATCGTTGTGGGAAGCTGAACTTTTTGATATCTCTTCTGCAGATGTCCTTTTTCAGTTTCTTTCCATGTCCTCTCGTGTCTCAAATTAGTAGATTTTTTTTTAAATCTATTTTTTCTAATTCCTTCATCATGCAATGAGTAAAAATTATTTATTATTGTTTTGGCAATCAACTCTCCTCACTGAAGTAAAAGGTACACTCACAGTAGCTTGGTTGGAGAGGGCGGCTACAGCAGTGTAACTCAGTGACTGATCTGTAGTTAAAAAAATGGGTGGCAAGACTGACCTTGAGCGTGACAAAATCCTGCAAAACACGAATTTTCTTCTTTAGTTCGTCGTACTCTTTCTGCAAGACACAGGCAACAGACTGACGAGTCTGAAAAGAACATCAAAGAGACATGTTGAACTATGTATATGATTGTAGTGGAAGAAAGGATTAACACTGAGGTGAACAGTCAGATCAATATTGTGAATGAGAAAAGGTCACAACATGTATAAAGATTATCATGTTGTTGGGTCAGGTCTATCTCAATGAGGGTGACTGTGGCAAGTCAGGTCTAAATTTTCAAGGTAAAATTTTTGGGTGGAGTGATAGCATTGAAAACTTATGCCTAAACAACAAAGAAAAAAATACACAGGGATAAGAAAAAATGACTAACTAATGAATATCATAATGAAGAAGCAACTAAATTGTAAATTAAAATGGTAACAATAAATGCACGAAGCTGTAAGAGAAATACAGAGAAGTGATTTCCCAGATCTCTTGCTGCGTCCATTTTGGTCGCTTTTTAAGAGGTGCAGGGAATACAATGGTAGTATTCTTCAAGCCCTCCCTCAGATAGGTATATAGATAGTTAGATAAAATTCTCTTCACAAATTTCCTTCCTCCTTTTAGATATTGTGTGAGCAATCGCATACTCCTCTCATCCATCACTCCTTCCAACAACACATTGAAATTATAGTAGAATTGTAGAATTTCAATAAATTTTTCCTCATATAAAACTTGGTTGTTCATTCTACACATGAAAGCTGTTAATATAAAATATATATATATATATATATATATATATATATATATATATATATATATATATATATATATATATATATATTCTTTTTTTTCTTTATTGACATTTTTCTACATTTGCGTTTCAGAAATTGAGAGTGACTTCATTAGCAACGAACGGTTGCTTCTGGACTATGAGTTGCTAATCCAGGCGATGGAGGAGGACATGATGGAATACAAAACATCCATCCTTGAGAAGGCCGAGCTTTTTGCCAAGTGCCAGTCAGGGAGACGTTGAGGTACAGTGACTGGCAAAGGCAACCCACTACTTGCAGGTTGTGGCCAACAGTTCATAGTTTGCATTTGATACATGAAGCAGGACAGTAAATATTGTTCAGTTTATTTTATAGAGGCTGTGTAATGATGCCATGGCTTAAACTTTACTGAAGGACAATGATACTGCAGATCATAGGACAACAATGGAAGTGTTTACTTCAGCTGCTCAAAACGTATGTTTCCAGTCAGATTTATTTGTGTGTGACTTCAACACAGATGTGTTAACTCATGTTTCAAGCTTATTCACACTGTCAAATCCGTGTGTATTTTGTGTGAATGGTGACAATCCCTTTCTAGCCCAGCTTGAGGGTGATAGGCAGTCACACTCTGTGCCTCCACTTCTCAGAAGTGTCTGTGATTGAAGTTGAACAAAGGGGCCGAGTGTTGAATTTAATTTTTATTTATTTTTCTAAAATTATTTAGCAGTATGTTGGGTAATGTTTAGTAACATGATTTTATCAATCAATCATTGAGGGCATACGCCAAGGGACGCGTTGCCTCGCCCCTAAAAACATGATTTTATAGTTACCAACATTTTTGCTTTTGGCCTCTTTCTTGTTTTTCTTGTTTGATTGTCATCAGTATTTGTGTTTATAATGCTTCCAATTGCCAGTTGCCTCACCCTGGAGTTAGAGGGTCATGAAAATATTAAATGTCACTGATCAGTATAAGTATGAGGCTTGGAAAATATAGAATCCATCTTTCTCATTGTGCCAAAGTATCTGAACTACAAAACTAAATATTTCTTTATAAGTAGATATTAGGTGATACTCATTCAAAAGTTGAAGTTTTGAATTGTAAACAAATTGTATTTGAATGGGAGACTGAATACCGTATTTTTTACTAAATCTTAGTTTTAGTTTTAAGGAAAGAAGGTGCTGAATAACAAGAAAAAATGTACACTAAAATCTTTTCCTCTTGGTCAATCAAAGGAAAATTTTCACTCGAGACATTTGTTGTCTCTGTGCCAAAGGTTCACCAGTGTGGACCCAAACCTTGTGTAGATGGTTAAACACTGCCACATACCAAAGTCTCAGTGCTTGTATTATAATGATGATAGCATAATAGTGTCCTTTGTATAATTTTGCTTCTCTTAGGGTTTTCCTTCCACAGCAGAATAACCAGTTAACTAGTCCATGTTGTCAACGCTGTACATAAAGCAATGTTAGCATTAGGCTGACAGTATTGTGGGTTGTTATAGAATGTTCCTCCGAGACTTGCTGTGTGCCAACAATGTGCTCTCCAAGGCTTGCACTGAATTATTTTTTTTGGATGCGAGATGCATCAGAAAGGAAATATGATTTGTGGTTATGAATTAGAAAACTTCCTTAATCAAATTTACTTGTTAACTCCTATGCAATTGTATGAAGATAATATTGTACAAAATAATCTAACATCATAATATACAAAAATTTGTATTGTGTATTACATTGGACCTATTTTAGTTACAAGTATACATAGTAGTTAAGGATATCATAGGTTATTTGTTACATGTACTCAGTCCCATAACATGCTCTCATACCCCTTATAAATTAAATTTCCTACCTTGTAATAAAAATTAATGTTAATTTACTATTGTGGCTTAAAAAAAAAAAATTATAAATATAGTACCCCACAAACTCATAATTTATATTATGTTCCCAAATTGTGACGTGAACTCAATACCTCCCCATGAAGGTAAGGATGACGTGACCCATGCCATTACACTCACCAGAAACTGCTGCAACTATTCATTCTAATTAGAGATAAAAAGTTTGGGGAGTCAACAAGAATGATAACTCGTCTACATTCTTTTAAATGTAAGGGCAAGCTAAACAATTTTTATTTGTATGTAACCAAGGATACCTCAGTGCAACTTTATACCTGTATGGTTTCTAAACACCACCAATATTAAACTAACTTGGTTTTTATTCAAACGGCTAAAATGTTCATTTTTTCAACTTTATCTATGGCCTGTCATTATACTATCTATCTACCAGGCTGTTATCCCCCTAAAGGGGGATAGCCAAGACAAGGCACTCATACACACATATATACACTCCTCTCACTTAACTGGAGGATGATGTGGCTATGTTCCCTCCGAGGCAAAGGGACATTTTGGGCCACTAATCCATCACTCATCATCATCATCATTGATGAATGGGGAGGCTGACGTTAAGTTGTTAAGGAGTGGATGGGACAGACAGCAGAGGTTGAAAGAGGTGGTGGTTCTCTGAAGGAGGAAATAGTCCAGGAGCCACAAGGGTGTAGCTGGTTTTGCCGGATAAAGTTTTCTCTCTCTCTTGTTTGTGGTAGTCTGGGGCATGCTCATCATGAATCAGGGAGGTGACAGTTGATACCCTTTGGGCAAGTTTAGATATTAACTACTTAATGTCCGACACGCCCAAATCATCAGAACGTGGGAATTTCCTATGATTCCATGGTATTAATTTACATGAAATGCATCAAATTTGTAAAACTTAATATTTTCTTTATAGTGCTTAATGCTAGATGACATATGAATCCCAATAGAAAAGAATTAATCCTTTTCTGCCCATTGTTACAAAGAAAATTATCATAATTCTGTCGGTATGACTTCGAATACCCGAAGTAAAGAGGAAAAAATAATGCAAGAATAATACAAAATGTAGAAGACAGTAATATGAAGTTTCTATCTATTTGTCAAAGTCCAGAAATCTAGCAATCGTATGTATTATGTATTCACTAGGCCTACAATGTCTCGCCTTGGAAGTGAGCAAGTAAACAAAGCATACTCACAGAACTGGCAGATTGTGGACAGAGAAATGGCATTCAGAGTTTAATAATACCGCAATGGTTAGTTAATGTTACTGTGGTCCTGGAGCATCCTACACTGACACCTTCCACAAAACATTGTGCAAGGTAAGCCCTTATACTTACAACTGCATCCTTTGGCGCCACAAATGGGCTGGCTTTTGCAGCCGCACCTGATAATTTCCAATATGAAATCCAGAAATTCTCGAAAGCTATTAGACATATTGGAAATGTCATTGCAGCATCTGATAGACCTTATTATACTAGATAACTGTCATTATGAATATTTGTTTTATGACTAATAATTACGCAATAATATAAAACCGTATTTTTTTTCTAATATATAATTTTCCTCCTCATTTTCTCGAAAGCCATTAGAGATATTGGAAATATCATTGCTGCATCTGATAGATCTAACTAAAATCTACAATTGCCATTATGAATATTCGTTCTATGTATAATAATTACGCTGTAAAATTAAACCTTATCTTTTTTTTCCAAAAAATAGATTTCGTTCTAATTTTCTCGGAAGCTATTAGAGATATTGGAAATAATATTGCAGCATCTGATAGACCTAATTAAACTCTACAACTATCATAATGAATATTTGTTCTATGTATAATAATTAGGCAGTAAAATCAAACCGTATCATTTTTCCAAAAAATAGATTTCGTTCTAATTTTCTCCAAAGCTATTAGAGATATTGGAAATATCATTGCAGCATCTGATAGACCTAATTAAACTCTACAATTATCATAATGAATATTTGTTCTATGTATAATAATTAGGCTGTAAATTTAAACCATATCATTTTTCAAAAAAATAGATTTCGTTCTAATTTTCTCGAAAGCTATTAGAGATATTGGAAATATCACTGCAGTATCTGATAGATCTAATTAAACTCTACAACTGACATAATGAATATATGTTCTATGTATAATAAGTACGCAGTAAAATTAAACTCTACAACTGACATAATGAATATATGTTCTATGTATAATAAGTACGCAGTAAAATTAAACAATCTTTTTTACAAAAAATAGATTTCGTTCTAATTTTCTTGGAAGTTATTAGAGATATTGGAAATATCATTGCAGCATCTGATTGACACTAAATTAAACTCTACAACTGTTATAATGAATATTTGTTCTATGTATAATAATTACGCAGTAAAATTAAGCTATATCTTTTTTTTTCCAAAAAAGAGATTGTTCTAATTTTCTCGGAAGCTACTAAATATATTGGAAATATCATTGCAGCATCTGATAGACCTAATTAAACTCTACAACTGTCATAATGAATATTTTGTCTATGTATAATAATTACGCAGTAAAAGTAAACCGTATCTTTTTTTCCAAAAAATAGATTTCGTTCTAATTTTCTCGGAAGCTATTAGAGATATTGGAAATATTATTGCATCTGATATACCTAATTAAACTCTACAACTGTTATAATTATTATTTGATCCTAGATCAAATTTAGCCGTTTTGCGAGGTAAATAATGGTTTTCGCCGTCTGAAACCTTCACAGATGTGTTGAGTACATTATGTATATGTAGGGAAGGACAGAAAAAAGAAAGGGGTGGAGTAGTGATTGTTTAGTTTTACCGTTATTTCAATTGCCTACACATTCACGTGTACCTCACGATTCACTACTTATTATACTGTATGACACAAGCTGCAAATTAAGAACGGCTATTAATTACAATTATAGTCCTGTGAGTGACGACTAAAATGTGCCCTGTAATGGTCAGGATCTCACCATGCTAGATAATGTCCGGTCCATTATCTTAACAACATGCGTGATGAGGCTCTTGAATGGATATTACTAGTCTTATACAATGGTCAACATCCACCTAGTCTGGCTTCTAGATAAAAATCATCCTTACCCAGTTGAGTGTGACTTCCTATCCTCACGGTGCACCACTGACTCTGTGCAGCTGAAGGAAGTACAGATCCTGGGTACAGCTGCAGGCTTCACCATGCATGTGTGGAGCCTTGGCGGTGATGCAACGTGTCTTGTTCCACTTGGTAAAGACTGACACACAACGCCGTGTGACATCCTCCGTGTTAGTCCCACTCACTTCAACTTCAACACACCTTCCCTTGTTCATTCAATCCTTCCTCTACCCTCCAACAGCCAGGGCCAAGGGAAACCACTGCACCGAATCACCATATCCTGTCAACGCTTCCAACACGTGCCTGAGTTACAACCAGCCTGGCAGCCTAGCAGCCATGTGTATGGTATGTGGTCACGTGGTGCGTGCGCTGTTCAGCTGATGACCGAAGGTGTGAATTTATAATGGTGACCACTTATCTTGGACAAGTAAATCTAACGTTATACTTTTTTGTGTTTCGGAAGCTAAAATATCTAGTTTATAAGCAAATCGACATGCTGATCACATAAATGAAAATTAACACGTTTAATTACATGTTTTCAAAATTGTACTTTTTATAATTTAATTTTTAGTAGAAATGTATTTGGGGAGACATTTATTTTACCTTGGTGTTATTTAAGCATCGTTGTGTAGATACCATGTATGAGATAATGAGGTGTTATATCTATCTGACGCCTGTTCCTAGGAGCCCTGAGCCCTCAGGGTATGACCATGACAGAAGAGTATCCATTTATTACTGTCCCTACATTATTTTCCTGCTTGCTATAATTCTCTTCGTCTCCTTTCTTTCACGTACTCTAGCACTGTGTCCTCCAATTTCACTGGGAGTCGTTCTCCTGCTTACACCCGCCACCTTTACCTTACTCACTTACACTGTTACTTCACCCTCTGACATTTTTTGTGGCTAAACCATCGTATGGCACTGCGTTTGACTCTCAACCAAATCAAATTCCAATACTTCACCTCTGCTACACATACCATATTTGCTATACACACTTTCATTACTTTCACCATCCATTCTCCTTCCCCTACACCTATAAGCTCTCTTCAGGTAACTAATTTCTATTTCTTATATCCTTGACCTTGACTTTCATTCTGCATCCATGTTCAACTTGCACAAGTGATTGTCAGTATCTTTCCTAAACCCTCCTTATTCATCACTAATACTATTCTCTGTGATCTCCTTTACCTAGTCCATCACAATCTTTCCATAGACTTATCCAATTATATCCAAAAGACATACCTCCAGTTCTCACATTCTCTTCTCCCTTTTCCCTTGTAGACTTTGAATAAGTAAGTCAGTAAGAATAAGAAAGCACCAGACATCAGAGGTCAAATGGCACAATGGTAAGCTAAATGGCAAGTGGCTGAGCGAGGAAATAATGGCATGGCGAAACATGGGAAAGAAAAAATGGTTAGTTAAAGCAAAGTGGTCGGATCAAATAGGGGATGTGGGTTTGTCACAAGAAGGAAAGGATCACTGTACCACAGAGCCACCCTGAACCCTCTACCAACTGCTAAGTAGAAAGGATTGAAAAAAAGTTGAATAAGTAATCCCCAAAAACTAGGTAACTATTGACCATATAGTTCTGCTAAGGGTAAATGAGTGTTAGCTCATTCACAGAGAAGCTGCCGTGAACAAGGATTGAACTCTCAACCTTTAGATTATAAACCGAGTACTGTTCCAGTCACCCGGCCTCCTAAGTGGAAAGGAACTACAAAGAAGGAAATAATCAGAGGCTGGAACTTTCGTGAAATGATGGTATCCTACCAAAGCAGCAGAGAATAAAGCGCCAGTGAGTCGACACATTCATTACTAGCAATACTAGCATGGCTCAGATCCCAGCAGAAAGACACGTTTTATGGACAGAGGTGAAACAGCTACTCAAATTTCATGAACTAGAGTGAATAGAAAAGAGGGACCCAATTTTGAGAATTGGTGAAAACTGCAAAGGATGTACTTCAAAGAATAGAGAATGATGTATAGCTCAGTTGTAAGAACATCGGATACGCATAGTAATTGGAACTGTAAATGTCGGGAAGAAAAGGATGGCAAAACCAGAACTATGTTGGGATTTAGAGCCAATAGATTGAGATAATAATAGCCTCTTTTTTCTATCATATCTTATGATTTACCCTTTCTTGCAATGCAAAAAATATAATGGTAAGCAATTAGTGACTTAGATTAAAGTGTAGGTATCATTTACACTGTATTTTTCAAATACGTATAAAATTCTGAAGATCTGTTCAGTTGAAAATGCTAAGTATTATTTAGTGAGTGCAGTGACAGTCTTCCTTATAGGTTGACAGTTCCTCTGAGTGGTCCCTCTTAAACGAGCAATATGACAGATTTCCCTGAACAGAGTGGGAGCAACAATGTATATAGTCTGCTAATGGTGGTTGCTGTGGGCAAAGATTACTAGAATTAAAATTTATATCACTTAGAGATCAGAAGAAAGCTGCTAGTGTAAATTATGTTGACTGCTTCCCTGTCATTGAGGGGTGAAATATAAACTAAGCATTGATAAAGGTTTCAGTTTTATAATGTTTGAAACAGCAAAAATTGGCTTTCATAAGACTTCTATCAACCCTTCAAGATATTCACAGAATACTTAAAGAGCCGCATAAAAATACATATAACATTCCAGTCGCCTGAAATTCCTAATACATCTTGTGGTCATCCAACAACTAGTATTCTTGAGTTCAGGGAGTCTACTTTCACATGTTGCATTCCAACACAATTTCTAGGCCTCTTAAAACTGTTCAGTCAAACAGGCCTGACATTGCAAGCCTCAAGTTATAGGACCTGCATTCTAGACCTTATAAGATACAAGTCTAACAAGTTACAGACCTTAAATCACAGGCCTAACACATTACAGGGATCACAAGATGCTGGCTGCTCATCCAGGTAAACCACCATGATCATCCTCAGCACATACAAGGTGGCACATTCAGCACCACAGACCCTGACACACAGACGTGGTAAAAAATACATCCATGCCATTCCCACACACACTTGAGAGGGTTAGCCATGCTGCCTACAGTTCTCACGGCTAATCAGACACATTATTTTACACATTTGCGCTGCCCTGCCACACCACACAAGGTGCTCAGTCCACCTTTCACATTATTCCACCTCAATATTAATGAAGGTGTGGAGTAACTAAGTTGGATAAATCAAGAATGATAGAATTACAGGGACATGAGTATGAAAATTATAAAAGAAAAAATACAACTGTATGAAAAAAAGTGAAAAAGAGGTGGTTTTGCTGTATAAATTAAGACAAGAGGGAGAACAGATCAGATGAGGCTGACATGTTCAACAGAAATGAGTGGAGAAGGCTAGACATGTTTAATGACCTCAAATGAAAGTGGGTAAAGCTGAAGACAAAGAGGAAGAAAAAAAAAAGTCATAAAAACAAGATGTGAATGGATGCATACATGTTGATGCCTTGTCTTGGCTGGTCCCTATTTATAGAGGATATCAGCCTAGTACAAAGATATAAAGAGAAAAATTAATATACACTCATAAATCTGTCAGAAACTACTCATCTCTCCCTAGTAATAATAACAATAATCATAATAAAAGCAATACTATAATGATCATGGTAGTTTGATACAACACTCCTGTAAGTTGCAGAACACATTAGTTGTGAGTATTAATGTTTTCAATACTAAACACATCACCATTTGCAAACACATATGTTATCAGAGAAGAAATCTTTCCCTGCCAAGACACGTTTACTCAATAGCATGTTGAGGGATATCACGCCCTTCTGAAGCATGGATCTCAGGAAGGTTTACGTTATTAAACATTGTGTTAGCATCACATTGTGGGCTAATAAGATGATTACGCATCACCTCTGCCTCGTTAAATCAATTCTGCAAAATTAAATCTCTGGGCTGCATTTGATTATATAAATTATTGTTACATAACATATATATATATAAAAGAAACTAGTTCAATGGTAGTAGGTGTCTGCTAGACTGGAAAAAAAAATGGCTATGATGGTCACTGATGATCCATAAGCATAATTTTGGCAACAGGTAAGATAGAAGTAAGCGAGATGTTCATAAAAAAAGTATACTTGTCACAACCTTGCTTGCTCTTCAAGTCACCTAAGACTATACCTCATGAGTTGCAGAGTGCAGGCCAAACTCTGGCACCACAAGCTTTCAAGTGTACAAGAAATATCAAACTATAAATATGGACTTCTGAGCTACTGGCACACACATTTCTCACGACTGGCCGTGTCAAAAGCAAGCTACAAGGTAAAAATAGAATAAAATAGAATAAAAATAAATATATGTAAATAAATAAAGTGAGTATTGCAGATGCTCCTGTAACTAAAGTAATCAAATATGCTTTATCGAGAATAAAAATTTAACTTTTTCTAGTAACTACATAGTACTCTTTTATCCAACACATTACCTATATATATATATATATATATATATATATATATATATATATATATATATATATATATATATATATATATATATATATATATATATATATATATATATATATATATATATATATCATAATTTGATCAACCCCAGTGATTTATTCACTTACTATTATGCATTTCATCCACACTACATGTTCCTTGCATCTATAACTACAATCCATTTGTCACCGAGAAAAAGAAAAATTGCATACTGAACATAACGACAGAGTGAAAATTATGACTCAAAATATTCCAAGGTAACATTTCATAGCTCTATAGCTTTTCCTTCCTAAATACCTATTTCGGATTAATTATTTTCCTTTTATTTCTTATGGGAAAAATTTGTTTGATATACGTCCTTTCTGGTATAAGTCCAGGGATCTGGAACAGATTAAGGACGTATACCGAGGTACCACTGTATATATATATATATATATATATATATATATATATATATATATATATATATATATATATATATATATATATATACATATATATATATATATATATATATATATATATATATATATATATATATATATATATATATATATATATATACATATATATATATATATATATATATATATATATATATATATATATATATATATATATATATATATATATATATATATATATATACATATATATATATATATATATATATATATATATATATATATATATATATATATATATATATATATATATATATATACATATATATATATATATATATATATATATATATATATATATATATAATATATATATATATATATATATATATATATATAATATATATATATATATAATATATATATATATATATATATATATATATATATATATATATATATATATATATATATGACCCAAACATGTTGATAAATCTCCAAGAAGCATAACATTGAGGTATGTATCTACTGGCTGTCACATCACTTTTGTTCACTATCAGTTCCATCTACTTAGTGTTTTTTGCAGAGTCCCTGATAAGTATTCCTTCTCTGAAATTATACAATACAAGATGAATTTAAACTCATAAAACATCTTATTTACATAAGAAATGTATATATACAAAATCATTATGTACATGTACATTTGAAGATGCTCAAGTAATCCTGTGTATATGATCCACTTTATTGCCACCTCAATGATAGATTTAAGAAATTCCCATATTTTTTCTTTTATGAAGTACGTTTATATTTGATCTATTTTAAAACAAAGACCCTTCACTGTAGTGAGATAACAAATACCAAATTGGCATAACTGAAGCATAAATCAACAAAGTTTCTATGACATACAAGGTTGTCAGTCTCCAGGTCAAACATTACTAGTGACAAATTCAACATTACTAATCATAATTTTTCGTTGAGTAAACTAACGCATGAAACAAGAACTAAATTTTATGCAGCTTATAAACATCAGTTGATTTTATGTAAGAACCACAAATCTTACTTTATCCATTCTAATTGATATACCTACTACTATCAAATTCGTGTTTCTTCCCCTGTAAACAAACTAGCCAGTGTTTTCAAGCTGCTCAACCTATAAAGTCATGTCGGACCATAATTTCCAGACTCACACGGTGGTAAATTTTGCTTTTATTTGTATGAAAGCCTGAAGGAATTTTTGCTGTTATTTGAACCAATGAACATAATAAGAAAACCTAAACAAACCAATTTACATGTGAATTTGAGGATGACATAATTAATATTCCTAAATAACAATTATAAAATGTCATATTTATTCAATTGAAGGTTAACTGATTGAACACAAACCTGGCACTGCAATATGTATGTCATTGATTGATAAATAAACCTCTGAAACAATAATTTTTTTTACAATGTCTTTTGCAAGATTAATTATAGGCTAAGCAGCTCTTACCCATTAAGCGAGGCAAACAAAGGCAGAGAATATAAGGATCTGAACTGTCTACTTCAGCGAGGAAAGGAAGGAAAACAAGGAAACTATAATATAACTTTTGATATTCTAAAATACTGTAATAGATATTTGATTTTCATGGCTTGTGATCACCTGGAGAGAGAGAGAGAGAGAGAGAGAGAGAGAGAGAGAGAGAGAGAGAGAGAGAGAGAGAGAGAGAGAGAGAGAGAGAGAGAGAGAGAGAGAGAAGCAGCTGATCACGTCAACAGAACAATTAATAAGATCACACACCAGTACTGGTTAATGATGTATGTCTGTATGTATTGCTCATCAGGAGAGAAGGAAGCAGCAGTAGACACGCTGATCATGTAGATGGAACAAACATTTACGACTGACTTGAGTAGAAGTACAACACATCCTTAGAACTTTCTTTTAGAGCAACACCAAGATTGAATTTTCATCATCTGCATTCTTCTCTCATAGTGGAAAGGAAGGTTCCAATAGGAGGTGGAAGGATGAGGTCAAGTGAATAATAAAACAAGATCAAGGCATCCTGAAAAGAGAAAGTGGAAAAAAAAAAAACCACTTATGCCTGGAATGTTAGCTTTGTAAGAAGAAAAAGAAAAGAAAAGAAAAGAAAAGAAAAAAATAAAATAAAATAAAAATAAATAAATAAATAAATTCACACTATAATCATGAAAACATTATGATAAATCATGAATAAAGCTTACACACACACACACACACACATAAAAAAAAATAAATAAATAAAATAAATAAATAAAAGTGCAAATCAACCATGTCCAGATTCCATGGGTATTGTGAGTGGCATCAAATGAAAGGGAATGAATCTTTGGTTGTATTCAGTGACATATCACCAGAAAGTATTAGGTAGACAGGTGAGGATAAGCAGGAAGGAGGTAGTACCTATTCTTGATGGTTGGCCTCGGTCACCCCACCTTCAGCAGACTGATAACGCAGCGCTCCTTTCCTAGTCTCAAGTGGCACGGCTCAAAGGTTTGCAGAACAGCACGGGAAATGGTGCAGACAATACATAAATGAAATCAATAGTACTCCTATGTTACCTATGGAAAAGTAAATTATTACAATATGTACGTATATGTCATCACAAAGAGTCCACCATTTCTAACATATTTGAGATAAATTTCAGACTGATTCAAGGGCCTTTCTTTTTCTACATGCATATATCAATATAAAGATTGTAGAATTCAAACTCATATCTCCCCACACAACATATAAGTAGTACATAAGGTCTTCTACAAAATACAACAATACATCTCCATTTCTATAAAATATATTATAAATAGCTCTATAGTCAGCAATGAGGCAAAACACAGGAAAGAACACACCCGCCACAGGCTCACCTCGACACACCTTGTCCTGTACAGGTGGCACTGTGCCCCTACAGGAGGAACTACTCCTTCACCTGTCCTGCACATGTGGCACTGACCCCTACAGGTGGTACTACTCCTTCACCTGCCCTGCACATGTGGCACTGGCCCCTACAGGTGGTACTACTCCTTCACCTGCCCTGCACATGTGGCACTGTTCCCTACAGGAGGCACTACTTCTTCACAGGTGGCACTTCTCTTCCAACTAACCTTCACAGATGATGCTGTCCTCTCACCTGCTCTTCACAAGTGGCACTGTCCCCTTCAGGGTGCACTTCTTTATCTGCCTTTCACAGGAGGCATTGTACTCTTATCTGCCTTTCACAGGAGGCACTGTACTCTTATCTGCCTTTCACAGGAGGCACTGTACTCTGATCTGCCTTTCACAGGAGGCAGTACTCCTTCCCCTGCCTTTCACACGTGGCAGTCCCTTTCACCCCTTCCCACCTGCCCAGCACTGGTCACACACTCTCACTAGGCAGACACACAAAATGCTGAGGTTGACACTTCTCTTATGACTGCTTATTACTGAGTCTGTCACAGATATATATACACAGTATACTATATATGTATATATGACCAGCCTTAACTGTAATTAGTGATTTGAATAGTTTTATAACAAAAAAAAAAGAAAAAAAAAAGAGCTCAACATTCATTCATCTACTGCCTTTGTTTCTCAATTCAATATTTTCCATTAATTTTGCCAAAGGAGTCAAGGAGGTAGCAGAGCCTTCAACAGTTCCCACCTGCTTTAGTCAAGTAAATGAAAACATATCAGGTAATAAATTCACTGATTAACATGCAACACATTTTGTTTCGTTACAAACACGTCACCTCCGCTGTAATTCCACGAGAAAAAACACAAAATCCTCTTAATCATAAAATGCAAACCAGCTTAATTTCACCAATATGGAAGAGGCAATTTTTCTACATAATAAATGCAAATATATCAATTACTTTTCATGGAAATTCACAGAAAAAAAAAAAAAAAAAAAAAAAAAATTAGTGTAGCTACAACGCAAAATAAAAAAATAAAAGCGTGCCTCCGTGAAACAAAGATACACTAGGCACAGCTCAACACCCCCCCGCCCCCCCTCCCCAACCAGTCCAAGCAGCAGCCCACCACAGTCACATCACAGAGGCCTCGCTGCTAAGAGAAAGCCCAGCCAGTTAAGACACCAATGACACTTTTCTTATAGAGGAACAAATAAAACTTGACTTATAATATGAAATGAGTAGCCCCACACGCCAGACCGTCCTTCATAGCCACTTATCTGAACTCATAGATTTGAACACTGTGTTCGGGGACGTGGGTCAGGTTAAGGGACTGGTACCTGTAGGGAGAAGGAATTAAGCATTAATTGAAGTGTTACTTGTTCACACACACACATGTTTACACACTCATATACAAGCTACCTTAAGCAAGAATATATGTTTCATGTGTAACTCATGGCGTATGCAACATCTATGACACTATACACATCATAAGAAAGGGTGAACCTCAACTATACTTCATCCTCACTCCACAACCATTTATATGAGTTTATTGTACGTCACATAACTCACATTACTCACGCCGTCCGTTACCATTGCTCTCTATCACCTCCATTCTCCATCACAATAACACTTCCTTGTTCCACAGACATTCCTCTCTCATTCAATGCTCTCTTCACACAGTCCATCCACCTTATTCATGACACTCCTCTCACATCAGACCCCATTATTCTCTTCATCAACCTGTCCTCCATTCTACCCACATGTCCAAACCACCTAAACACACTGCTCTGGTCGACCAGCTAATTTTTTCCTAACATCAATTCTCCTTCGCACCTCCTCATTCCTCCCTTGGTCCACATGCCTTACTCCCTACGTACTCCTCAGACACCTCATCTCCATTACATTTCATCCCTTCTTCTCTTGTACTTCCATACTCTATGTTTCATTACTTTACTCTTGTTTCCTTTCACTCTTCCACACTCGTCTAAGCTCTACCACCAGCTAACACAATTTCTCCTCTGAATCCACCACCAAAGCAGTATCATTCCTTCACTCTCAAATATTCCAACACTGTCTTTCTATTCCAAAAGGTGTTTTACTCCCAACATCACAGCATTACACACAACTTCATTATCATTTACCTACTTGATCAAAATAATATTTTCCAATAGTTCACAAAACTAACTTCACAAGACTAAAGCCTTCTAGTATAGTCCTGAGATATAATGAAGTAATGATCTGAAAAGTCCCTAGAAAAAACACATGACTTTGAGCTCACCATTCAGAGGTGCGGTGGTAATAGTAGCCGTCAATGGTTGCCGCACTCTTCTGAAAGCATATATAATAGAAACCGGCGAATGATGCCCCATTGATGTCCTTGACGGTGTGGTCCGGGACAAGGAAATGCTCTTTCCACCGCATAAACACGTGTTCAGAATCCTTCAACACCGAGTAGTCAAAGGTGTCAGAGTTGAAGGTTTTGGTGTACTGGTAGAAGGGAGGGAATTTACCCTGAAAAGAAGCATTCACTGTATCATCATCTTACTATTACCACATAGAGGAAGAAGCGCATACAGTGATAAAAAAAGATAACATTTTCTTTTCAGATATAGCCGTACAGCCAGAGGACTTTTACTATACTGTATATCAAAGTAAATAGTTAACATTCTAAAACACAGCAGCCTTACCCAGTGTTTTTTGTCGACTTCTTCATCTGCGTCCCATTTCCTGGTTAGAAAGGGATATTTTTCGCTAATGATTTCCCCGTCAAAGAAGGTGGTGAGTGTCGGGTACTCTTCAGTGAGGCCCTTGATCTTGAGGTAGCCACACAGGTAAGAGTTAGCCTCATCCACGTGCTGGGGAAGGAAGGATATCAGTGACGGCTTTCTAATTACTGTATATTACTTAATGTATGTCTTATTTTTCTGCATTGCTATTTCTTTAAGAGGTACAGTTTTTTTTTATATTGTGAAAGGAAGTTATGTTATAAGTTAATAAGTATGGTACTGTCTCATTCCCTTCCTTCCTGTCATTCTCCTTTCTAAGTTTCATCCTCACATATTGATATCCTTAATAACTTTTTTTTTTTTTTTTTTTTTTTTACAACATACATGCTATTCACTGGATCCTTTTTAGTTATGGTGGATGGTGGTACTACCTGTAGACCTCAACTTTCCTATACCTTTGTTCAGCTGACTCTACCTTCATATAACTGGATTCTTATAATAATGAAAAGCAAGTCATCTTGATCTTATAGTTTTTTTTCAATGTAAAAAAATATTATCAACAGTATTGTTGAAGTGAAGTAAAATTTTTTCTATAATTTAATTTACTGTAATTCTCAGTACAATAAGTGAAGTAAAGACCTGTTGTAAGGCAAATCATGTAGCTAAAAAATGTTTCAATGATAGGCACGTGACGAGGGCGAAAGGCAAAGCATAGGAATCAAAATGAAAGATGCACCAACTATGGAACTTGACAACCTGCCAATACGTGACAAGGGCTGGCCAACCCAAGTGTCTTTAAAACTATGATGTCATATATAAGGGATCAAAGTGAACAATTACCACTGATGGGTAAATACAAAATAACAACACTTCTCCTGTCACACTTTCGATCAAAACGTCAAATTTCTCCTAGTACTCATGAAATTCTTAAGTCTTGTTCCCACTGAGCGGATTACAAGTACTATACCCTCCCATCTGGCACAAGTAAAGACCTTTTCTCCATTATAATTACACTACCTTCCACCAACAAGCTCTTACATTTAACTATTAGGATGATTTACAGTTAATTATTCCTCTGAGAACCAATGTGCGGCTTTACACATGTCATACAAACAATTATGGAAGAGCATATTAGGATAGCACGAAAAGTATAGGTTGAACATTACTTAAGGTAAGATCAAGTAAGTATGTATGTAAGGTGTAACTACAAGTGTCATATTCATACCACACACATTGCAAACACCACCACACCATCACTGACCCGCACCCAACCACAACATATTGGCACAAAGGGGTGAGTGAGTGTCTCCATTTCAGCAAACTTTCACTACACAGGCGAGAGTAATTTCCCACCAAAATCACTCCTACGCACTCCATCACATGACTTCCCTCAGAGTAACAGTAACACCTTAACACACGCTAAATTAAACACAAAGTACACGACCACACGAATAGAAACCCAGAGTGAACGGGAATAAATAAATAAATAAAATATATATAAAAAAAAAAATCACACGGTTACAAGGACACGTAAAAGTACACACGTATTTCCTTTTTTTTCCCTTTCCTTTAGGAGCCACAAGTAGTTCCTCGAATACCAATAATCTAAATAAAACAAGTGATTCACCCTATTCAAGGACAGTTATAAAAATACGACAATAATACCAGATCCACACCTGTAAAATCACTTCAACATCGTATGATTGTCCCTTAGATTTCTGGTGTCCCTGGAATCTTGAACCATTATATAAAAGGCTGCGGGTTACTCCTGGCTGCCCTGAGTTAGCTGGGGGCGGCGGATCCAGGGAAGCCATCTCCGTTTTAACAGGCATGATGGAATAAGTGTGACGATCTTACTCCTCTCGTCCTTCAACTCCTTCTGAGAGCAACGTAAACAAGACTGACCTATTAACTTATACCCTATCGCATAGACTTCTAAACTTATACTATGCTTTATGTTTTTGTTATTTTACCTTTGATTTGTAAGATAATAATATATGTTGTTTTTCTATGCATGTTTTATTTATTCGTAGTTAGTTTGGGTTCCGTAAGTGTGATTCATGAGTGTAACTATCACTTCATACAGCCTTCTAAACTTGTACTATGCTTCATATTTTCGTCATTGTACATTTAAATAGTTGAATAATAATGTATGCTATTTTGATATGTATGATTCATTCCTACATAATTAGCTTTGGTTCTCTAAGTGTGGTGCATGAGTATAATTATTATTGGAACGTGAATCAGTCCGTGTCATTTAACATATCTATCTTCTATCAGTCTAGTCGGAAAAATATTGTGAATGTAATGATATATATGATGCTACTTAGTTATTACAGGGATTACTAAAACACTTATAATGGCATGGACCGTCGACTCATTGATCATAGATGAATAATAACTTAAAAATAGCTACTATGGCGAACATGTTTACTGATGATTATGATGATGATATAGCGATAATGAAATGAATAAGATAGTAATGCTAGTTAAGTAAAATGATAATGATAATAATAACATTGTAGTGAAATTAATCATAGCTGTATAGTATAGTAAAATAATTACTGTAATAAGATAATAGTGAAATAGATAAGATAGTAATATTAGCACAGTAGAATAAAAATGGTAATACAATTATAGTAAAATTTGATAAAACTATAATGATATGAAAATAGGATGGTGAAAATAAAAGATAATTAATTTCATAAGTCCAGAGAATTGTAGTAAGATAATATTGAATATAGAATAATAATGGGAGTAAAAGTAATTTAAAACAGGAATTATTATTTCCCAGTTCACTATATTTTTCCATCAGCAGAGATTGAGTGACCCAATAAAGGGTCGCAAGCTTTTGTTTAATGGGTCAACACGTCGTAAACAGATGATTATAAAACAAATGTGAAATGTACTAAGAGAGAGAGAGAGAGAGAGAGAGAGAGAGAGAGAGAGAGAGAGAGAGAGAGAGAGAGAGAGAGAGAGAGAGAGAGAGAGAGAGAGAGAGAGAGAGAGCGAGCGAGCGAGCGAGAGAGAGAGAGAGAGAGAGAGAGAGAGAGAGAGAGAGAGAGAGAGAGAGAGAGAGAGAGAGAGAGAGAGAGAGAGAGAGAGAGAGAGAGAGAGCGAGCGAGCGAGCGAGCGAGCGAGCGAGAGAGAGAGAGAGAGAGAGAGAGAGAGAGAGAGAGAGAGAGAG
This sequence comes from Cancer borealis, assembly GCA_036785275.1. Classification (NCBI taxonomy): domain Eukaryota; kingdom Metazoa; phylum Arthropoda; class Malacostraca; order Decapoda; family Cancridae; genus Cancer; species Cancer borealis. The sequence continues at coordinate 45,636 of JAXIVD010002706.1, forward strand.
AGAGAGAGAGAGAGAGAGAGAGAGAGAGAGAGAGAGGAGAGAGCGAGCGAGCGAGCGAGAGAGAGAGAGAGAGAGAGAGAGAGAGAGAGAGAGAGAGAGAGAGAGAGAGAGAGAGAGAGAAAGCAAAGCCAACTACTTACTAATGATCATTGTACTTTCATAACATTGACTTAGGTAGCTGCCAATAGGATACAGAAAACTATAAACGTGTAATACAATTTTCGTGACTGTGATGGTGATGTTACTTTATTTATTTGAAACTGCGAGCGAAGCGACCAGTTTGGAAGTTACGAAACGACCCCATCCAAAATTTGTCTGTGTGTCTGTATGTGTGTGTGTGTCTGTCCGTCCGTCCGTCTTCTATCTCCTCCTAGACCACTGGAAGGATCTGAGTGAAACTTTCAGGAGTAGTAGGCATCAACCCTTAGATGATTATTATATATTTAAAACATATTGTTTTTATGTAAATTTTAAAGTTATTTGTGAAAAAACTTTCATCTCGCTTAATACTGGTCGCACATATTCATACTTACCTTTCACAGGAGACGACTTGACCTACCTCCTACACCCCTTTCTATTTCCTACCTCCAACCTCCCTTTCTATCTCTCACCTCCAACCTCCCTTTCTACCTCCTATCTCCTTTTTTACCTCCTGCCTCCTTTTCTACCTTCTACCTCCCATTCTACCTCCTACCTCCCTTTCTACCTCCTACCTCACTTTCTACCTTGTGAAAGACATGGAAGAACTTTCTCTACTGAGCGAGCAGTTTGGGTATTGAGGTTTTTGAATTTCATGGTCACCCAGCATGTCTATTTATTTAATTTACATATATATATATTTTTTTCTTAAATCTATCGATCTATTTATTCATAACGGTAAAAGAAGACTGAACAAGAATCATAAAACAAATTAGGATAAGAAAGTTAAATAGATACTACTCATACATGATGAATAAGCAAAAAAGACTGATAAACACATTTATAAACTTACATCACATTACATTAACACCCATCATTCAATAATAACAAACAATTGTGCAGAAGCAGGCATGACGACGTGGGAATGAGATCAAAAACATGATAAACAGTGAACATTTACCACATAGAGTATGACTGTACATTAAGATGAAGTTACTTATGGTCTCTCTCTCTCTCTCTCTCTCTCTCTCTCTCTCTCTCTCTCTCTCTCTCTCTCTCTCTCTCTCTCTCTCTCTCTCTCTCTCTCTCTCTCTCTCTCTCTCTCTCTCTCTCTCTTACACACGTACTCAGTATCCATTGCTCCTCCTCCTGTTGAGCGGAAAGGAGCTGCACCTCTCTTCTCTACCTACGATCCGTTTCCTGGATTAAAAATTTACTACCAAGGTGAGTTCTGTTTACTGTTTGATTGTGGGTTACACTATCAAATGTTTATGTTCGAGGTGCTGTACGATAGATCCTTACCAGGCACAATGTTGTTCTTCATTCGTCTTGGGTTTTCACATTTCATATGCAAGAGAAATGAATAAATTGTTGCTTTAAGAATAAGGATATCACAATAGGCTAGTGTTCTATCACGTGATATATATATATATATATATATATATATATATATATATATATATATATATATATATATATATATATATATCACTGCAACGTAGTTGCAAATGTAGCTAGCTCATATATTCAAGAAAGGAGATAAGGCAGAAAGTAGTAACCACCGCCCAATCAGTTTAACACCAGTAGTAGGCAAGATGTTAGAAGCTATCATAGCAAGGGCAATTAGAAAACATTTAGATGAACACAAGCTAATTAGACATAGTCAACATGGTCTTAGCAAGGATAAACCATGCCTCATAAATTTATTATCCTTCTATAGGAAAATATTTGAAACCATAGATACGGGGGACAAGTATGATATAGTTTATTTGGACTTCAGTAAAGCCTTTGACAGAGTACCCCATAGGAGACTGTTAAGTAAAGTTAATTATCAAAGATGTATTTTTAATGTGTACTCTTATGAACTAGCTCCATCTACTGTTATCACCCGTGTGTGTATACCTTGGGTAACACTGCACCTGGCATGACCGATACAAGGTAGTAACAGGGAGGAGCACAAGGACGTGGAAGGGGATAAAAAAGTTAATGGATACAATCACATAATTACATAGGATTACCTAGGAATGCAAACAGCAACAGACCTACTGATCCCTACTTGGCTGTTTGATTTCTTTAATTGCAACTTAGATGATTAATTAGCCTGAAAAGAACAGAGCCAGCCGGGGATTTGATGTGAAATAATTATCGGTGTTTTTTAAAAGTTTCAACGATAGCTGAGTTAACGACGTTCGAGGGTAGTCCATTCCAAACATTGACAACACGATTAAAGAAAATATATTTGGCATCGTTAGTTTCAAAGCGTTTCCCAATTATTTTGTAACCATTGTTTCTCGTATTGTTAGTATGTATTTAGGTTAGTATAACCTTTGAAAATTTTAAAAACTGCAATTAAGTTTCCTCTTAGCCTTCGTTTGGTTGGGGGAAATACATTTAGTTCTGTGAGTCGTTACTCGTATGGTTTGTTGCGTAATCTTGGTATCATTTTGGTTACGCGCCGCTGTATTCTCTCTAGTTTTACTATGTCTTTCCTGAAATAGGGTGACCAAAATTGTACGCAATATTCTAAAGAGGAACGCACGAGTGAGTTATATAACGTAAATATAATTTTTTTCTGATTTAAAATTTAACGTCTTCCAATGAAACATAAACATAATGATAGGAAGCTGTGGTTTATTTATTCTTGTAATGTTGCTTCCCACCTGATTGGAGAGAATGAATCAGTGGAGATGGGAGTGATAGTGGAGGGATCAGTGGACGAGACAGGGGAGGAGGTAGGTGAGGAGGAGAAGGAGGAGGAGGGAAAGGAGGAGGAGGAGGAGGAGGAGGAGGAGTTAGGGGAGAAGGAGGAAGCGGAGGCAGGGAAGGAGGAGTAGGAGGCGGCAGGGAAGGAAACTTACTTATGCGCAGTCACCGTTTATATTAACCAATGACTCATGATTTGTTTCTATGTCCAAACTTTTACATATATAGAACTAAAAGAAAAGAAAAATGCACATACAAACTTCTAAGAGTACTTTCATGTATGTATATCTGACGACTGGTGATAAGAGTGATGGCTAGGCGGAAGATAACACACACACACACACACACACACAGGAGATAACACACACACACACACACACACACCGTACGTGGAGAGAGGTAACTGAACTTCTTACAGCTGCTTGACTTCAATAAGCATATGCTACAGCAACAAGTGGCACAAATACATAATGTGTGATATGTATAAAGTTATGCACCAGAAATGTGGAGTAAAAGTGTAAAAATAGTGTGTCGGACAACGAAGATAACCGAAGGAAAATATGTTGAATTGTGAAGGTTGTGATCTAAAGTCAAACGTAGGTTGTGAAAATAAAGGAGTGTAATTTATATATAACTTTCCAGTAATAAGAATAACTGTTGTGGTTTTGTGAAATCTACAAAAAAAGGTGAGACAAAGCTTACGGAAAATAAGCAACTGCAAAAAAAAAAAATTTGAAAGACCCAGTAACAGAATAAAATATTGGAAAAATAATCTTGTATTAACTTTAAATGTATGATGTGAACAGGAGCGTTTCTAGCATTTGAAAAGTAGGGGGGCCACTTAGGGGGCCAAGATTAACGGGAGGGGACAAACTTAAGTTATGTATAAGGACCAATATTTCACTATTGTAACATTTATGTCTTGTGTTGCGACACTGCGACGTTGCCACTTTGATGTCTCGATCCTAACCTTTTTTACTACAATTTTACTACAATGCCCAAAACACAGGACGTTCCAGTCAAATCAAGATCATAACAACAACTTTACGAACGAAATTTTAAGAAAGCAATTGGAACAATGTCATTGTATATGAAATAATCTCAAAACAGTTATTTTTAAGATATGACACAAAACGGTGAAATTAGCTTAAAAAATCAACCTAAATTAAGAATATGTATTTCGCAAAAGGAAATTTAAATCAGGATATGCCATTATAAAGACAAAATACACACACACACACACACACACACACACACACACACACACACACACACACACACACACACACACACACACACACACACACACACACACATTATCTACACAAGCTATCAATATTGAAGCTTCATTTCACATATGACAGCATTAACAAGCTCTCAAATACATCCAACATCACTTTTCAGTATGAATTTTCAACATTTAAGCCAACAGTTTTTTATGCATTTACTGAACTTAACTTTGTTTCAGACAGCAAGATGGAGTCGTCAAGCTCTACACAGCAAAAGATTCCTATAGTGGACATGGGAGCCTTAGGTATGATTGTACACTTAAATTATAGTCGCCGGAGTTTGGTCATGCACCTTGGTTTATATCTATATAGTGTTACCTCGAGCTGGTCCATCACTCATGCAAAACTCAATGTTGGTCTCTGGTTCATATCTGTGACTCATTATCTTAAACATGACAATCACATCACCACGCACCCTACGGTACACCATGGCTGGGAGTTCAAGTTTGACCAAGCGATCTTGATAATTGAGGTTTTTAAGTCCTGGCATCATTGTAGAGGCTCGTCGCAGTACTTTTACAATAGTCCTTATGTCCTTCTTATAGGGTGACCAGTTTCCATCCTATCTTGAATGTACGCGTTGTTGACTTCAACGGAAATAATACATGAATTCTTAATAGTATCATCATAATCTTTCGCTTTAGTAATGTCAAATAATTAAATAATGCAAATTTTTTTTTAAAGAATATTGTATAGCTCATTAAATAGTTCCGATTATATTTATCTAAAACAAGTCAAGCAAATGTAGGGACACGTTCCGTTCGGCCAATCAGGTGGAAGGGACGGAGCCTACTCGGTGGTGCATTTTGGCCAACTTAAAAACAACAACAACAACTCCATTGCACATATACGAGACTTTTCAACTCTTCCTAACAAACAGCATTAGTTATTTATACAAAAAAAAGTCATGGAGAAAATGTGGAAAAAATTAACAAAAAAATTACAGTAACCACAACGGATTTTGATATTGATATATAAGATTTATATGAAATGTATCTTGTTTATTTATTAATTTTTTTTAAATATTTTCGTGTATGTTGAGTAGGTGTCGGGAAGGAGGAGGAAGGTGGCAGCCCTGCAGAGTGGCGGCGAGTGGCTCAAGAACTGTATGATGCTATGTCCAGTGTTGGGTTTGTGTACCTGTCCAACTACGGCATTCCTGACGCACAGGTGAGAGAGAGAGAGAGAGAGAGAGAGAGAGAGAGAGAGAGAGAGAGAGAGAGAGAGAGAGAGAGAGAGAGAGAGAGAGAGAGAGAGAGAGAGAGAGAGAGAGAGAGAGAGAGAGAGAGAATACAAAATCCAATGGCATATGCGTATTTTGACAATGAAAATTAGATTCAAAATAGAAAAAATAATCACTTATATATCTTATATCTTAAATATATTTGACATCCTTAATACATTTGAAATAAGGAAATAACTCAAATTCCTAATATCTTTATAATAAGAAGAAACAAATGAAATTTCAAACTTTAAAATAGGGAAATATTTGAAATTCTTTTGACATAGGAAAAAAATGCCTAATAATTTTGACATAGAGAAAATAAATTAAATCCCTAATATTTCTATGATAGGAGAAAATCAAATCACTATTATCTTTAGAATAGGGAAATTATAAAATCATTAATATCTTTAAAATAAGGGAAAAAACTTAAATATACGTAAAATAGGAAGAAGAAAATTAAATCTCTAATATTTTAAAAGCAGCGAAAAATAGAATCCCAAATATCTTTAAAATAGAAAGTAAGAGTTTTCTTGATAAATTTGTTTTGTTTTTCCTTGAGATGACTGACATAGTGAAGGCTTGCGACACCTTCTTCAAGCTTGATAAGGAGACCAAAGTGAAGTACAATGAAACACCTGAGAGTGTCTCGCACGGATATATAGAAGTGAATCGGGAAAAGTAAGTTAATGATAACAACGTCGGTGAGGAAACATACTGGTAAAATCAATTGATACGATAAATTAAAAATAATGAAAGCAAAAAATGAGAAATAGATATGATTGATGAATTAAATGATAAATGATACTTAAGAAAAATATATATACATATATATAATGAAAGAGTGAATAATAGTAAAATCATGCAGATGGATTTAATTTACTTATTTTTCTGTTGCTTTTTTGTATTTGTTGATTAGTGGATAAAGTTACGTTGATGAATAGCAGTGAATGTGACTTTAAGGTGAATTTAAATAACCTTTTTTATATTATCATTACTGTCATTATTATTATTATTATTATTATTATTATTATTATTATTATTATTATTGTTATTATTATTATTATTATTATTATTATTATTATTATTATTATTATTATTATTATTGTTATTATTATTATTATTATTATTATTATTATCACTATTATCATTATTATTATTATTATCATTATCATTGTTATTATTTTTATCATAAAAATCATTGTTATCATTAACATTATCATTGTTATTATTATCATTATTACTATCATTAATTTTATTACTACTACTACTACTACTACTACTACTACTACTACTACTACTACTACTACTACTACTACTACTATTACTACTACTACTACTACTACTACTATTACTACTATCACAATTGAAACGTTACTTTTCACACGTACAGGTTCGACAATACAAATGATTTCTTTGAACTTCGTGAATCCTATTACATGAAGAACCTGGACGGCTTATTCCCTGATAGCGAAGTGCCTCAGCTCAGAGCTACAGCCACTGCCTTCATCGCCTCCTGCAGAACCCTCGGCTACCAAATCCTCACCGCCCTTGCCCTTGGCCTGGGTGAGTCTAAAACATTGTGAAGATTTTTCTTTTATATTCAAGCTTTTTTTTTTCTTCTTCGGCCTCAACTTTGCAAAAAAAAAAAAGAGGAAAAAAATATATGGTCGTTTTCTTATCAACTTGATAGATAGATGGATAGATGGTTCCTATTATTACAGTTTCACCAAGTTAGAGTTTCTTTTTCTCACAGTTTCGCCAAGTTAATTTCTTTTACTCACAGTTTCTACCCATTTAGAGTTTCCTTTCTTCCCTCAAGGTCTGGAGAAAGATTTCTTCGTGGCTACTCACCGAGGGATGGGCAGTAACTCTCCCCCGAACTCAACCACCCTGCGCATCAACCACTACCCGCCGGTGCCTGACAATGTGTCGGAGAATGTGATTCGCTGCGGCGAACACACTGACTTCGGCTCCATCACGCTGCTCTTCCAAGACTCAATAGGAGGCCTTCAGGTACTCAGTCAGTGGCGTTCATGATGCATTAAGGTGATGGTGAGGATCAGTGAATGAAGACTAGAGGGTGTTCAAGGCAGTGACTGTGTTTATGTGGCGCTGGTGATTGAAAGTGTATGACATTTTTTCTTTTTCTACTACTACTACTACTACTACTACTACTACTACTACTACTACTACTACTACTACTACTTCTATTACTACTATTACTACTATTACTACTACTACTACTACTACTACTACTACTACTACTACTACTACTACTACTCAAGATAGTGTAGGACGCCTTCTATTTATGCCACTGGAAACAACCTGTATCCGCGTCCTTCTCGACTGTAAACAAACAGGTTGACGGGAACTCAATGCAAACCAGATTTATTATTGATAAACATAAACACTACGTTCATCTAGTTTAACATCACCTCAATCACACTCATTTTTCTTTTGTTCTATGCTTATAGAAAACAACCCCTTCTTTAAGACGCATAAATACAGTGAGTGAGATGATAGAATTAGTATATCACTTGCACTGTTGAGTTTCGTAATCGCGTGTCATCCATTACATTCTCATGGCTTCTGTTTTACTTGTTGAGACTAAGGAAGGAGGTTCTATTCGCGTGGTACCAGCTAATTCCAACAGAAACCCACATATATTGCACTTGCTTCAATACACCAGGCTGTTATGGCTCAAAACGTAAAAGAAAAATACACTCACATTCTTTCGGTGTAGGACAATGCATAGTACCAACTAAATCTAACACTTATTCACAAAAAAATGTATATGTTACGTACCTCTATCGAAATGCATGATGATGGGGTTAAAGGTGAAGAAACATATCCAGCTACAATTTCCTACTAAGTTGCACCTGCTGACGTTAATTTAAGCAATCTTTCTATTCGTTGTGGTCACAGATTTGGTTATTCACTCACATACATATCTTACTTTCTCCATTACTATATTACAACAAAATTCCATGTAAACTAACCAAGTGGTAGACGGGAGGTATAACATTCGCCTGCAGCATCCAGGGAGACGTTGCCAGATAGTAAATATAGTTGAATAATCCATCTGAGTAAAGTTCTTGAAGGTTCCGTGTTGAAGCAGACTACTAGATCGCCCTGAAGTGAAATAACGTGTGAAATCGTCGTTTCGAGTAACCTGGCTGCTGAACCTGAGTTGCCTGACACAGATAGAAGACCTGTTTAGATTAGCCACATAAGCTTGGAAAGCATTCACATGAAGTATAATTCGAGATGAAAGAAAACTGGAGACTATCGATGTAGCAGTAACTACGTTTATGGGGCATTGGTAGTTGGTTTTCAATGCTTTTCGATTACCTCTTCAGTACTTTAACTTAATTTCTTACGACTATAGTATAAACAAAAAAACTATATTCTAACCTTGACCTAATTTGACAAACGAGATATGACCCTATTTATGTTTGCTCTTCATGTAAATCCTTGTTGGTATACTTTCGAGCCATCCTTGTGATCTATGCGTGTGTGGTGAATAGCAAGGTGGGTGAGGCGTGTTATTATGGGGTATCCTGAAGGTGTTGTGGTGTTGGACAGGTGCGGAACGTGGACGGAGAGTGGGTGGACGCCCCTCCTATCCCTGGAACCATCCTCATCAACTCCGGAGACTTACTGCAAATCTGGACGGCGAAGAGACTGGTGGCCACGGTGAGGGAAGACCTGTGTGTGTGTGTGTGTGTGTGTGTGTGTGTGTGTGTGTGTGTGTGTGTGTGTGTGTGTGTGTGTGTGTGTGTGTGTGTGTACTAACATCTTTCTCTACACAGAAGCACCGCGTGGTTATCCCGAAGGAGGAGGTACGGAAGAAGGCATCGCGTTTCTCTGCAGCCTTCTTCATCCACCCTGACATTAATGTGTTGGTGCAGCCTATAGATGGCTCCTCCTCCCCCCCGCCCATCACAGCCCGCAAACACCTCCTCAACATGTACGCCAAGGTTCGCAAATATTGACCTTCTCCTGGTTGCTTACACTCCCTGATGGATTTGTGGGCAAAGGAAGTGCATACATTGATTCATATTTCACTGCAAAACTTAAATATACTGACTGCAAAGTAGCTGTCAGCACTGGAAGCCTAGATAATATATTGACAAAGTAAAGGATTAATTGTAGTGTGATTTGAAAATGTAATATACTACTACTACTACTACTACTACTACTACTACTACTACTACTACTACCTGTACTACTTACTACTACTAC